>UELX01001080.1:0-51762 GCA_900480035.1 Eupelmus urozonus
CATTTAATAGCTTGTTAATACCTAGTGAAAATGGATTCAATGCTATTTCTTAACCTCTAACCATTTTAAATGGGCAAATTTCTACTAGGGTTATTACATCTCTAAATCTATGTTTAATAAATTAATCATCAAACATTTTGACTGCAATCTATCCCCCCCGCAATAATCTAAAAGAACAAAAACAATATCGATTACAAAACCTCGAATCGACGGTTAATTTATCCACCTCAGCTCTAACAAGATTAATAACGTTGACAGAGACGATTTTTCCGATTCCTAAGCTCACAACTATAGAACGGTGCCGATGTGTCGCCTCGATACGCCGGCGTTAAAGCCCGCCTTTTTCTCGTTCCCCTGCAGCAGCAAGCACCATTTTTTATTTGCACCTCGGCGTTTCCTTTCGCGCCGACGAATAATAAATCGGCGCTGCGCCGCAGAAGGACTTAGCTCGGACCTTAATCTTGATGTAATTCTCGCGTTTGCGAATATTCCACTTGTCGATTTTCAAGGCGCCTTCAAATAAATGAATTATTAAATGACTTTGTTATCGGTTAATTATACGCCGAGCTAACCCGAGCGCCGTACTATAAATAATGCGCGCGTGCGCGCGTACACGGACCGATTGATTATTTAGAAATCATATTATTTCGAACGGTGATTTATAACAAAGCCGTGTGCTAGAGTTTTTTCCTTACAGCGCACCGCGAGACCAATAATCAAGCGGTTTAAATTAATGAAAAAGCGTTATTCCCCTCAGAATTTCAATTTCCACAATGCTAAATTGATAAAAACAGCCCGTCGCAAATTCCAGATAAACGACGAGCCGTCGCGCGTACATTTTCACCCACTTAATTCCAGCGTCAATAATTCCCGAATAAATTCTCGCCGCTTTCTTTTTTCAATTCCGCGAATTTCGGCGCGAACGAAAGGTGCCTTCTGCCCGTTAATCGGCTCATTACTCATACCGTCAAGTGCGGATCGCGCGAAAAAAAGAGCGGCAATCAGGCGAAAATTACTTATCGGAGCGCACGCAGCTCTCCTAAATATCTCTCCGGGGCTCGAGAAATCTTCGCGCGTGCGTAAGTATAATTCGTAAGTATCTCCGGCTGGGCGAAGAGATAAGCAGCGCGTGTTTATTGGGGATATGGTTTTGTTTCTCGTCTTCTTTCGGATCACTTTTTCTCTTAATCGACGCACGCTTTTTTCGGTTCTGATAGCGTGTTATTGAATATCGCTGCTGGATTTGAAAATTTCGTAAGCGCAAAATTTACCGGCTGCTCAATTAGCTTCGTCAAAATTTCGCATTCGTCACTTTCAAAAGCGTCACGTGCGCGAAGTGGGAGGGCACACCTGTCGAGAAATCGTATCGCCTCGTTTCGCGACGTTCCTTTATTTCTCTCGATCGGCCGTGGGTGGGTGAGCTCCCTCTCTCTCTCTCTCTCTCCCCGACGTCTCGTATGTATACATGTACACACGCTCGCGATGTCCTCGGCTCAATATCTCACGTAGAGTTTAGCTTCGGGCGGCACGACTCTCGATGACAAATCGCCATGTGATTGGAAAGTTTTACGTTCTTCTCGATACGCCAGATTTAGTAAGTCACGCTCGTTATGCTCTCGTTATGTCAGAGGCTGGGCTATGTGTGTGGATGATTAGGTGTAGGCGACGGGGGAGGTTGTTTGGATGTGCCGATTGAGGTTATATTTTTATTTTTAGTGTGAGAGGTAGTCAGTGTTTAAGGAAGTTTGTTTACTTTAATAAGTTGATGATTTTTAGTGTATTTGAATGATTAAGTGAACGTTTATTTGAAACAGTGCGTTTATTAAACTATTGCTTATAGATTGTAATTATAAGGTTGGCTGTCAAGTTTATTTACATAATACAATAATTTTTAAATGCCCCTTTAACCCCACAACTATATTCTAATGATCCGTATCTAATTTTTACTTCCCTAATTATTCTTTAGTCAAATATTTACTCATACACATACTTAAATAATCACCTAAAATTTCATTAATCACCCAATTAAAATCAATACGTAACCCTTTGCTTAATTTCTGATTGCAGGAGGACACAGCCGGCAGTACGGTGGTAGCCGAGGCGAGCACCGCAGGCGGCGGAGGAGGAGCAGCTGCTGGCGCCCTAGTCGCCGGTAGCGTCATAGGGGGCCCAGGCGGCGGGTGCCGCGCTACCTCGATGACGATGGCCGAGAGCGCGCTCGAGGACGCCGCCGCAGCGCCGCCCGGCCCTGCGAAGCCGCCCCCGCCCTCCTGCACCAACAACAACACCCTGGCAGCGACCGCCAATCGCAACCATCACCACCACAATCACCGACACCAGCCCCGAAGCCTCAGCACCTCCTCCACCTCCTCCCAGCCCCGCAAGCGCAAGCGGCTCTCCCAGGTGCTGGACATTCTTCAGCAGCACAGGGGCGGCTCGCCTTCAGACGGCGGAAAGTACAGCAGTAACGGAAGTGTCAAGAGCAGCGTGGGGGAGCAGGCAAAGTATGACAGCAACAGCACGATACCGTCCGAGGGTGAAGAGGAGGACGTCTTCGGCTCGCCGAGGTCGTCGTCCAGGTCGAGTCCAGCGCCGCTCCTGGCCGGAGGCATCTTCAGGTCGAAGGAGCAGGAGAACGGCCCCAGGACGGAAGAGGAGCCGGCGAAGCACAAGCACCGCAACAGCAGCAGCAGCAGCAGCAACCATCACAATCACGACGGTCACCAGCAGCACCAGCATCACCACGGCCAGGTGCCGCTCTACTCCGGCTGCAGCTGCATGCACTGCTCGTCCTCGCCCATAATGATGCCCTCGCCCACGTCGCCCCTGACCCCGCTCACTCCCCTGACGCCACTGACGCCTCTGAGCTTCACGCCCCTGGCCCCCGTCTCGCCGTCCTCGTTCAGCTTCGAGCACTACCTGCACACCAAGTACCTGCCCAACCTGACGAGCGGCGCGGCCGCCTCGGGCGGCAGGTACCGCAGCCACTCGGACTCGGACGAGCCCAGCAGCTGGGACAACAACAACCAGAGCGGCCAGCAGAACGCCGGCAGCCAGCGACCCGCGTCCTCGATCTCCATAAACTCGCTGATCGGCCACCTGCCCAGGAGCGGCAGCCTCGAGTCCGACACGGCCAGTCCCCAGGACTCGCCGCTCGACCTCTCCATGAAGGGCCTGCTCGCCTCCGTGAGGCCGCCGGCCCTCCAGCTCCTTCCCCCCGGGCTCATGTCCCGGGGCTCCGTCTCCGTGCCCGTCGTCAGGGGCGACGTCGCCTCGCCGACGACCAAGGAGAGCGTCGCCGTCAGGTACAACCTGGAGGTGTCGCCGGTCGTGGAGGAGATGCCCCCGGGCGCCGACGTCGCCTACGTCTGCCCGGTCTGCGGTCAGATGTTCAGCCTGCACGACAGGCTGGCCAAGCACATGGCCTCGAGGCACAGGCGCCAGGGCGCCCAGGACTCGACGGCCAAGGCCTACCTCTGCGACGTCTGCAAGCGCAGCTTCGCCCGCTCGGACATGCTCACCAGGCACATGAGACTGCACACCGGGGTGAAGCCGTACACCTGCCGGGTCTGCGGGCAGGTCTTCAGCAGGTCGGACCACCTGAGCACCCACCAGCGCACCCACACCGGCGAGAAGCCCTACAAGTGCCCGCAGTGCATCTACGCGGCCTGCCGCAGGGACATGATCACCAGGCACATGAGGACGCACTCGAGGTATCAGGACGTGGCCGGGACTAAGCAGGAGCCGAAGCTGGAGCTGCCGGACAGCCCGACGGGCTTCAGCAACGGACAGCAGCAGTCGCCTGTCATCAAGACCGAATGACGATTACCCGCTGGATGATTCGCTGGAACGAGGTTATAAATTTTGGTCGTTAAGCTCTCTCTCTCTCAGCTGAAGGCGACGAGAAGTCGACGATGAAGGCGAGAGAGGGGATGGATTCTCGGAGATGAAGGCCGGTTTCGAGGCTGCTAGCGCGCTCTGGGAGATGACGGAAGCGCGCGCTTCTTTTTCTGCAAGATTGACGGCTGATCCGGACAAACGGAGATTTTTGCCGACTGGATGTACCTCTGCAGCGGGGTGTCCGGGAGAAGCATATACACTTATTAACGTGACACACTCACACAGACAGCCACACAGCACGAACGACAGCGTCGATCAGTATTATCGCATCTCTGTAACACGACTACGAGTCTCTCTCTCCCTCGAACGTTTTTTCTCTTACTTTTCGTTCAGCTAATCTCTCTATATCATCTCTCTCTCTCTGTGTACTCGTTGTTTCTTCACGCCATTCTTTCGTCTTCTGTTGTTTTTCTACTTTACTTGCGAGATGGGAGAGACGAGTAGGGTTTCTTTTTTCTCCGTCTCGGGGCTAAAGGCTCGAGGCGACGCGTGCGTTATGTAGTTGTAATAATGATAAAAAAAAAAAAACGTACACGGTTTGCTCTACCGATTAAAAAAGAGGATTGATAACAAATAAAATTATTATTCGTGTCTCTCTGATATGTATTTATGGAAACGCGAACCCTCAGGCAAAAGAAAAAGGTGGATTCCAAAGTCCAAAGGGGTGTTTTATTAGATTTTTTCGAATTTTATACCATTTGTATGATGATGTAACGGGGTGACAAAAACCTAGATTTAAAGTCGAAAATTGACAATTTTAAATTGACATGTTTGAGAAAGTATTATCGATACTAAAAGACTCGCGTAGGTTGTTTCTTAGCTTTTTTCTTTTAAACGAGGGTCGAGCTCTCTAAAGTTAAATAAAAATAAAAAAATAAACACACACCTGAAAAAAACTTAAATAATAAGGCGCGCAAGAGCGAAAGGCATTCCCACTTGAAGAAAAACGCGAGAGAAGATGGAAAAAAAGAGAATACGGTGCTCAAAGGCTTAGCGTTAGTTCAAACAAATGAATTGTAAATACTTGTGACACTTGGCGAGATACTCGCGGCGGAGCAGATTATTATATAGATAAAAAAAAAAAAAAACTTGTCGTTGTTGCGTTTATCTGCTGTTTGCCTTCCACGCAAAAGATGCGCCAGCTCGCGCCTCCTTTCCTAATTGCGGATCTCGCGAAAAGTATCCAATAATGTGCCAAATTTTGAAGGTCAGTCTTTAAGCGAACTAACCTAACCCTAACTCTCCGATTGTCATAATGTTAACACACCTACACTGCATACACTCATGTCTACTTCCATACTTACGTGTTTTTATCCGGCGATTCGCCCCGAGCGGAGGACTCGGGAGCGTCGACGCGAGGAAATGTGAAGAGAAACTTAATTAATGATAATAATCTTATTTATTTGTTTGCCTTTTAGTCGGCGTTCGGCAACAAAAAAATGCGAACGCCGAGCGAGAAACCGCGAAATGTTTCGAAACTTTCGTCGCACTGCCGGCGGAATATTATTTATTAATATATTATTATTTTTAATATTATTATTAATATTATTGCTATTTTTTGCAAAGAAAAATTTAATTTTTTTTTTATGTAAGTTCGATAACGCGAAAGTCGCTCTTTCTTTTACGAGAACTATTTTTTGCGAGAAAACATTATGTACCTGCGAAAAGAATAAAAAAAAGATATGATTAATAATTGTCGTAACTGTGAAGGTTAATCGACGGGTCACGATTTGAAAAATTATTATATACTACGAGAGACCGATAGAGCGTTTGTTAAATGAGCGAAAGTTACTTTTTTTGTAGTAGTTGTAGTAGTCGTATTTAAGGTTGTCGTTGCTCTGTTATATTTATATATATTGAAGAGCCAGCGGAGGAGAGGACTTGTGAAAATTTTCGTTGAGCAAGGTTACCTATTTATTAAACTATATAGCGAAAAAAAAAACTTAGAAAAAATTTCTTTCTAAAAAAAAATTAAAGAATTTGTTAAGTAGTTCGGTCAGGCGGGCCATGACCACAGATACGTAACTTGAAAAAAAAAAAAAGTAAAAGGATTAAGAAGTGCAGAAAGAAAATTTGTAACCGCGGACCAAACGATGAAAGAAAAAGCGCGTCCAAAGGACTTTAACGATTTTAAACTTGATAAAAAAAAAAGCTCAAAGAGTTCTTCTCAAAGTAAGAAAAAAAAAAGTAACTTTTTCAGAAAACACACATACATACAAATCTGTGTCCCACCTCCCCGTCGTGACAATGCGTGTTCCATACGATGTAATGATAACGATATACAAAAGATAGCCGCGAGTATACTCAGAGGAAGCAAAACGAGAATAAAAAGAAGAAAAAAAAAGACGGAGTCTCCGCAGAAGCAGCGACCAGTCGTCGAAAGGAGAGAGGGCAAACAAACGAGTCACGATGCTCTTCGTTTCGAAGGCCGAGTTTCGATTTTGCGCGAGAGAGATAAAAGAGAGCGACGCGAGAGCGAATCTCAATCTGTATATTTTTGTACAGGAAATGTTTTTCTAGTACGTACCTTTTTAAATAAGTGTTGTATAAGAGACGCCGAGTGATAGATTTTTAAGGGAGGACGATGATAGTCGGGTAGAAAAGAGAGAGAAACGAGCTTTGTTTTATTTTGCCGAGTACTTACTACTTCCGCTCTCTAGAGAGTAAAAAGATAAAAAAAAAAACAATAATGCTTGCCACTTTACTTGCCCATATCCCCCCCACCCGAGACTTGTAATCTCCACGAGCAGCGCACTACATTCGTTAACGAGGATTGAAAGAAACAAATGATCGAAAGTATTGTAAGAGAATCGCATGATACAAGTTTATTATATTATCTTGTAATACGAAATTTTTGCGTTATTAAAGGTTCGAGGATTAACCTTGTACGGACTTGCGTTTGAATTGTTTTTTTTTTTCTTTGAAAATTTGATGTTTGTCGTACTTTATTATTATATATATGCGTTACATAAGTTGAATAAAGTATTTTTCCTTTTTTTTTGTATAATCTCCGAGAAAACCTCGATCCTCGATCCCTCGCGGGCGAAAAATTGAGCGTCTTATGCTGCGGACACACGTGCGAGCGGAGCGAATGAGAATGCAGTTAACGATTAGCGTGCCAGACAATCCGTTTTTTGTAATTATTATCGATACTTAGCCATCGAGCACGTTAGTGACGTAATTATTACTATTTTTATTATTAGTTATTACTATTATTAATTATTATTATTATTATATTATTATCATTATTATTACTTAGTTACGTTATTAATCAATGTTTAATGCTTCTATTATTTATTTTGTTATCCCGTTTAAACAAATCAAACCGATCATCACTCCCATCCCACAATGCGCCTCCCCCGCTCCATTTAATATCCCCCCGATGACTTATTATTATCGCTCATTATTATTAAACAAAATGAGATAAAAGTGAAAAAAAGCCGCCGTCGAGGCCAGTCCGCCTCTCCGTTCTCTCGACACTTGCAAAAATCGTATTTTCGAATTGCGCGCCAAATGCATTTACGTCGTTCTATTCGTCGTGATATCAAGTTCCTTTCTTTAACCTTCGTAAAAATAAAAATAAGAAAAAATAAAATTCTCCCGCCGAAGATGATGTTGTCTTAGGCTGATTACGCGCAAAAGTAGCGACGAAATCGAGAGACGGATCGGCGTCGACGAGCGGACGAGGTTACAGAAAAAAAAGACACACACTTGCGAACTCTCGAAACGAGGACGAAGAAAGCAAACGCCTTTGTAAATTATTAATATTGTCTACAATGTGTAAGTTTATTTATAAAAGAAAAATTATGTTGTGTTTAGCAACATGTGCCAGAATTGAAAAATATAATTTTTTAAACGAATTTCTGTTTGATTTTGATTTATTTATTATTATCCTGCATGCTCATCCCATTTGTTTAGTTAATAATTTGTTTTATTTTAGTTCTTTTTGTTTTTGTTTTTATTTTTATACTTGAGTTGCAAAAGAAAATGAAACGAAGGAAAGGAAACATCGTGCCTTGAACAATGACGAATTATGACTTACAATGGTGCATCGAACCGTCGCGTGGGACATATCAATTTTGTTGTTGAATAAATACATGTGTGTAACACACTAATTGCATTAATAAAGAGATCCTCTAAAAGAAGGAATGGAAACCATTTAAAAAAGATTGATATATAAGAGAAAATTTAGTCAATATGATAGATGAAAATAAACACAGTGTCTATACAAATATAGAATATGTTTTTCGTCTGTGAAAAAAAAAAAAATAATACTAAACAAGTTTGGACACACCTACTCGAGCTTCTGTCGTTTTTAAGCAGTAACTAAGAGAAAACAAAGTACTTTGCTGTATTTGTGTACTTACTTGGATCGAACTTACATTGTATATAAAATGTAGGAAAGACTGAGATATCAGATGACGTTGGGCATTTAATGGTAAAAGTTATTAGAAAAATGCTAGATGTAGATTTTGATTTCACATAAAGTACATTGTGTGCTAATAATAATAGAATAACAAAGTTGTACTTTCTTTAAAGTTTAAAGTAAATAGATATATTCCAACTATCACCAACATTAAAGCAAATATTTAAAAAATTAACAATCCAAAAACCATCCTCACCTCAAAAAACCAAAAACTAAAAACCCAGCGCTGCATAATCCAGCGCATCCACCTCCTCACCCTCCTCCACTTAAACAAAAAAACCTCGAATTCCCGCTACCAATAAACGTAAAATCATCCACTACAATTTGAGCCTCGCAACGACGTTTCCCAGAAACGCGTCCTCCCAGAGAAGCCCTCGTCCTTAAGCAAATTCTCGCTCAGTCTTTCCTACACTTGGCCCCGAAAAACGAGAGCAGCGGACGTATATACATGCGCGCACGCGGAACCCGTTCATTATACACGCGAAAAGCCGTCTGGTACCGTTATATATAACATCGAGAGCGGGCCCACTGATCGCCGACAATAAGCCAAGGAGCGCGCTGGATTTCTTGCGCTCGCGGCTTCGTTCCAAAGCTGGAATTGAGCGGCTTTGTTGGCGGCGGTGTGCTTTTCTGGATTACCAGGCGTTTCGGATTGGTATGAGGGATGTGGGCCGTATGTTTGGAGTTGGGTGTTGGCGTTGCGAATTTTTGGTTGGGTTTGAGGGTGGTAGTTTTAGGTGAACGCTTAGAGGTAGGAATTTTGGTGGGGGGTCGAGTCAATTACTTTTACCGAGCGCAGTATTCGCGGTGTAATTTTTTAACGAATAATGTATAATACGTAATGGAAATACGTAAATATGGTAAGCGGATAGGTGAATTATTGTTAGTGATTTTCTCGTAACGCGGCTAGACTTTCTCGCGCAAATTTAGCCGAACCAGAGCGTTAACTTAAATTGCCGTTGATTCTAATAACTGTTTGAACGAAACATATTTTTTTACATTCTGAAATCACAATGATGCTGGCAATTGCAATAGTCAATTTTAAAGTTCCGCCCAGAGCCAAAACGGAAATTCGCAACGTCACGCTCTTCTATTATACTTCCTGAAGATGCGATATTATTTAATTCGTTTATGACTTACAAAAGTATATATTATATTCGATATGCGTAAAACGCGATAAAAGAAATTAATAAGCTAACACGGTGTTTCTTGTAAAACGATGTCACTCTTATATGGGAGTTGAAGTTTGTTCACCTGTTTTGTCCCGTGGCATATTAAATAAACAGATATGTGTATTACATTTCTGAAAAGAAAAGAAGTGAATATTACAAATATAATTTTAAAAAATTTAAACGAGTCGACTACAATTATTTTTTAGTTTTTACAAGCATGCTGATGAATAAGACCAAAGATTTTCGTAATTGACATTTATTTGATTTTGTTATTCTAGCAATTTTAAGCTGCCAATTAATTTAATCAAGCAAAATTATTTGTAATTATCTATCCACTAAATTTGATGAATTTTAAGATTTTTGTTCGTAATACCGTAAATAGATTAATTTGTCATTCAGTTTAATTAATTACATTTCATTATAATCGTTTACCTTAATATGACACTTTCATAATCGCAATTAATTTTTTTTTCATTGATATTATGCGATAATTTAACAATTAATTATTTTAAATAAATTTTTATTGTTTTAACTTTACAATGGCGTACGTTCTTGGGCTTTCCATAATATCAAATTAAATCCATTATTTTTTGTGAAAATTAAGTTTACGCCGATTTTAAGAGGTTTGAAGGCTCTTTATTCATACGGTATTTGAAGGTACTAAAAAGTAATGTAAATAATAAACTTTGAATTATTTTTATTTATCTATAATAGTATTTATACTTTTTCTGTTATATTAGATTTACATAATAAAAGTTTCTAATTCCAAGCGCAAAACTTAATTTTTTGCACTCTCGAATAAAAAAGCGTATGTTAAATCTCGTTTTGTGCACGATATATCAAAAAATACAGTTCGATCCATAAATGAGAAGGTGATTTTAACTTAGTGTGGCCTTACTTTCATACAAACGACCACGCGAGCCTAAAAACACTTTCTCGCACTATTATCGAAATGTACTGGTTGTTATTATTTAAACAAAATAAAAGGAAGAAAAAAGAAGAAGTCAATTTCGGATCTAGATCAGGAGCTTTCAGTATAACTCATATGTATTAGGTAAGTGGTAGGTATCAACTCGTTTCCTTTGACCTGCAGGCACATCGTTTCTCAAAAATATGAAAAATTAATCGAAGCAGTTATCTCGGCCAGCCACAGAATCGAACCTCCGATAAAAATCCTCTACCGCGAATTTAAATTCCATCCGCAATTACTTCTCCCGCCCCAGAAAAAAGCGCTCTGCCAGAAAAAAAAACCACGCACACACAAGCCAACCATAAATTCAAAACGAGAAATCATTAAAAATCGCACTCGCCTCTAAAGCCCCTAGACTTTTTCCTCAGCTTTCCGCGTAGCCAGCCTCTCATATCTCGCCAGCATTGCGAAGCAAGTCGCTCGCTCTGTATTCCCGGTAAAGTTCGTCGTTTGAAATTCCGCGCGGAGTGTCCCAGAAATTATCCCCGCGCTTGCGCTTGCACCGGGAGAGTAAAGATTTATGGCGATCGATTTCCTCTCTCTCACTCTGCGAGGCTGTATATGCTCGCTGGTATAGATTCAGCGGGGCGTCGCATGGGCTTTTCGAGAAAAATGCTGCCTCTTTCCGCCGATTGCGAGTCTCTCGATTGAGGCAATGCTCTCTCTGGCGGCCTGCAGCGGCGCGGGGATCTGATAAAAAATCATTTAAGCCAGCTGGATGTGCGGATGGATTGCGATCATTTTGCGCGGCGCGATGATTGCTTCAAATTTAATTTCGCGGCTGGGTGGTCCGCTGATTGTTTCTGCTTTATATGGTGAATTGTGTAGTGGAGTTGTTGATTGATTGGAGGCTTAAAAATTTACATTCGATGGATTAATGGAAAATTAACGAGGAGAGGGGCGTTTAAAAAAGGGGCACGGTTTCACTTGGCTGGGTGTTTGCTTGGGGCTGGGAGTTGAACTCAGGACGATTCGAATACGAAATTCGAAATGAACCGTTTTTATTATAAAACTACTAATTAGTATGCTTATTTTATTTTGAGTTCATCAACGAGTGCATTTTTCTATGCTTACGCGCCATCCTTGACTAGCGATTGCCTTATGCTTTTAAGTAATCAATATTTTTTTTTATAAAAATCAATTATAATTTATCTGAATATTTTTATAAATTTAAGGCTCTTATTTAATTACATCATATTAAACACTTTAATAATTTACTACAGTTTACTTTACTATTAATAATTTACTACAGTTTACTTTACTATTAATAATTTACTACAGTTTACTTTACTAACAGTTTTGCAATAATAACATTATTCTAAGATTCCATTTCTATCCAATCATTCTACAATTTTCATTTTTCAATAACACACTCCAGACCGACCAAATCAACCCAAAAACGCTCTCACATCTCTTCCATCTCACGCGCATCACGCAACAACCTTCACACCCACAACCACAAACTCACCCACCCACACCCACACCTACACCCATAATCGCAAACCGCGGGAATAATGCCCTTATCTCTCCAAGCGTCGATCGACTTGCCGGATAAAGCCGCGCGAATCCAGCCTCCTTAGCGTTCCTATATCTCACCTTTCGACCCGCGTCGCCTGCTGTCGCGCCTTTCTATACATATATACACCTCGCTCAGAGCGCGCGAAGCTGGGAATATCGCTCCCTCGCTAATGCTCGCCTCAGATGTGTATCTCGGGCTTGAATAATACGCGCGTCTACCTGTAATTTAATTATGCAAAGATCTGGCTATTATCCCAGCGAGTCGATACTTAACGTTCTGATACAATATGCAATATGCAATTCTATGGCAACGTTGTATAATTAATGTAATTTGAATATCGCATCGATTTATATAGAAAATAATAAACGATCAGTAGAGTGACAAAACACTATTCCAGCTCTAAATTTCCAAAGCGTCTATAAAGCCGAGAGCATCCGCATAAAATTGGCCCTCTCGTCGGGCGCCGAGATAAAAGAGAGATCGTTCACCCGCGCGTGGCCGATGTAATTACGGGGGTCGATGCGGCGGCGGCGGCGGCGGAGGCGCGCTAATTATATATCGGCCGCTCGATAGATGCAGTTCACTCGGTTAGCGCGTAATAGGGTTGCCGACCGTACACCTTTTTGTCGCCTCTCATTTATTCATGCTCTCCTTTTTCCTCCGTTTCCCCGGCTTTTGTTCGCTGCCGTCGCATCGATTTCCCCGTTTTTTTGGAGTTTGTTATAGTATAATCGTATAGCTGGTAATCGAGTGTTATATTATAACGGATTGTCACGTTCAATCGCAGAAACGCAAAAAGGAGAGCCAGCCACTTGAAAATCAAACGCAAAACACTATTATCTCTGTATTATACAAGGAGCGTAATTGCGCGAACGTGCCAGTATGCAGTTGCAGCTCGCGTCACAACAAAATTGTATATACAATGTGTATACACTGTGCCGAGATGCGCGACGCTGCGATGTTCTTATCGGATGCGGCCGTGGACTTATCTGTGCGGCTGTAAGGAGACGTGATGCGCGGACAAAAAAAGCGCTGACTCCTGTAGTTGACGACGGGTCGGCCACCTAGAGTGGAAGGGTGACACGGATTTTTAGCGGTTTTGTTAGAGTCGGTTGTTGTGGTGAATGCTTTGTTTGTTTGTTGGGTTGTTCTGGAAAAATGAATGTTTTTATTAATGTGTTTTTTTAGATTTTGTTGCAGAATTAATAATAACTTATTTTTCTTAATTATGATTTTAAATGATTATGCCTAATTAATTAAATTTCTATTCAGAAATGATTATATTAATTCTAATTAAACGTTTGAATAAAATTATCTGTCAACCTTCTTACATTACAACTTACCAAGACATTATTGTAATACAATTACTTATCTTTTCACACGAAGCCCCAAGGACAAAACGTGCCAAAAGTCGACCAAATCAAAACGATAAACAACCAACATCTCACACAACTCCCACATCCACTCTACCAGCGCAAAACCACACAGAGCCAAGCTCAACTCAATCTGGCCATCCCACGCAGCTCTCCTCTTGAAAAACTCGGCATTCCAGCACGTCGGCCGCCGCTCGCGCACTAATAAACACGCGACGATTTAATCCTCGCGAAGGTGATTTTTCATCAAGACGCGCGCGTTGCTTCTCCGTATTGTGAGGATTATGAAGAGGAGAAACCGGCGGGCTTTTTTATCCCTTAAATTTTCCCCTTTTCATCCTGAGCGGCCCGCGGCTTATCCGTCATCGCGCAGCGGCGCATGTGTGTATGTATATGCGGCGCGCGTCGCCGTGAGCTCTAACGATTTATCGAAAGCGCTCTCCTCCCGCTCACTCGCCTGCTTATTCACTTTTCTTTATGCCGGCTGCTGCTTGGCTGGTTGGTTTACGCAGCTTTTTTGTTGAGGTTCGGGTGCGATTGGAATCTAGGTTTTGCTGAAGTTTGCAGGATTTTTAATAAGAGTTTTTTTTATTTTTGACGCTTTATATTATCGTCAAAACTATCGTCCAAAAATCTCGTCAATAAATATTTAATTTATATTTAATTAAGAATTAAAAAACGAATAACATTTATAATTTCAAATATTAGAATAATATTCTAACAATATTGCAACAATACTGAAACAATATTTAAACAATATTATGGCAATGTTATAATAATATCCAAGCAATGTTTCTATAATATTATAACAACATTGTGACAACTTTACAATAATATTATGGCAATATTACAATAATATTGCAGGAATGTTGGTAAAATATTACAACAATATTGTAACAATATTATAACAATATTCCGGCAATGATATCATGATATTGCAAAAATGTTGGTACATCAGCACAACATTATTGCAACAACATTAAAACAGCCAGAACTACAGTACTCCTTTAATACTATTTATAAAATACAATTATTTTTCAAACGCCACGCACAACTCCTTTGTTCCAACTCCTTCCTCATCTCTGTCTTTCTTTCTCCGCTCCTCGATTTTCCCGGGATCCCCGAGCGCGCGGCGCGGTCCGTCGATCTTTTTTATCCGGCCCGGATCTCTCTTATAAACATGCTCCCGCTGTACTAGCCGCGCGCGCGTGCCAGCGCACGCCGACGCAACGCGCTGTATAAGTTACGGCCACGTGCTTTTCCACATATTTCTCCGTTTCCATCCTTTCTCCTCGAGCCTCGCCGCGCTTCTCGCCAAGCCGGCAGCATGAAAACACAAGCCAAGCGCGGCCTCTCTTCTCTCTCACTGATTATTGATTATTGATTGTGAAAATTGTGAAAGCGATTGGATTATTCGCCGCGCTCGGCTGCTTCGTTATTCTGGCCAAGCGTCAGCGGAGAGCTGGGAGAGAGATGAAAATTTGATGGAATTCGTGATTATGTGGGTAAGGTGGGACAGTCGAAAATAGAATTTACAAAGTGTCGTCGGTAAAATGGAAAGGCCGATTTATTAAAATTCAGTGAATAATTATTAGTAATTCTGTAAAAGTTACGACTGAAAACAGCCCTGTACTGCTGAACAACGATTTGTTCCCAATCCACCTTTCACCGCTCCAAAAACCCATCAATCACCCGCCTCAACTTTTTAGTCAACCTCCCGATCGATTCTCAATTAACAAAACAATTCCAACCTAACGATACCTAATGACCCAATCAATAACCAAAAAAACCCACTCGAAAAACAATAAATCCCCGAGATTAATAATTCTTCTTACCTCTCCGACGCGTCGATCCGCATCCATAACTCAGCTCTCTCCCTCCCCATCCCTCCAGAAAAACAGGCCGCCACTTACAGGCATTCCGCGCGCCTCTCGCTACCCTCCATCAATTTTCTAATAAAACCAACGCCCACGCACACTGCCGAGAGAGTCCGTCCTGTAACCACCTCTGCGGGGCAGGCTTCGCCGATCGGTGGCCAGTTTTTGCCGGCTGCCGATCCGGTTCGTAGCTTGGGCCCCGCGGAATCGGCCTATTACCATTACAAAACCGAGCGCTGCGGCTGATTTTTCCGTTTTGTTTGTATTTTCTGTGAGCGCGAGCGGCGATAATGGAGATCGAGAGAAAATAGTGACGCGGGGAGGGAAGGAAAAAGGGATTTCTTTTGACACGGGAGCGCGTGCTGAGTTTGTTAGAGGGATTTATGGGGATTATGGGAGGCTGGATGTGTCGAGCGGCGAGGTATTTTCTGGATTGGATTTGTGATTGGTGTTTGAGGTTTTTTCTTTGGTTTGGGTGTGTTTGATGGTGGTTTTCTGGTTGAGTTGTATGATAGGGATGGTGTGCGTTAATGTTTTAGGAACATGTTCATATTTAAAAATTATTATAAACTTTGAATTTTAATTTTTAATAAGATTACCTTATACTTACAATTAGTAAAGAAAGAAGCCATCAAACTGTATAGCTACTTCTGACTTCGGACTTCTTAGGTACCATTATCATTTTCTTATGCGTTCAATAAATCAAGGACGAATTGACAGCGATTGATAAGCTGTTCTCCATAAATTCTTGTACGCGGTATCTTATATACAGCTAAATAAGAAAAAGAAAGCCTCGTGAAAGGAAGAAGGTTCTTTAACGCGCGGGCGGTTTGTGAATGCGAAAATAATGTCGAGTATATCGGAACTAGCTCACAGCCTTTTTAAAGCCAAACTTGGTCAGTTTTGTATATTGGTAAATTTATTAAGTTATAACACACGATAAAATTCCAAAAATTCTCCTGAAATTATCCCGCACCCACCACAAACCGTCAGCAACTGCAGCTCTCCAAAAACCATTCATCTTTCACTCACACAAACCGATCTAGCTCCTACACACCCTCTCTAAAAAGCAAACCTTAGAAAAGCCTTAGCGCAAAACAGGAAACACCTCGGGCGCATTACAATCGCGCCTCGATCCTCTCTACGCATATCCTGCACTACTACACTGTATACTCAGTAGAGAAATCGATCGGCAGCAGCGCGATCGCCGATGAGAAATTAGCATTCTTCGGCGGCGAGGGACTCGATCGGACAGGTCCGAGTTATAAATCAGCGGCGAGGCTCGCGAGTGAGAGGTATATATGTATAATACAGAGCGAAGTGTAGCAGGGGTAGGATGTGGAAGAGGAGGAAAAGGGCTTACCGAATGGACTGCGGGAGTTTAGTGAGATTACGGAGGAGAGGAAGAGGGATGCCAGCTGGTTCGATGGGTTTGTTTTATAGTGCGGATAGGATGCTGGATATGGATTGTCGGCGTTTCGCGGTAAGCAATTTAGCGGGAATATACGCCGTTTTTTCTGGGGTTCTTTGTTGGGGATTGAGTAGCTAGAAATTTTGCTGGTCGCGTTTAATTAGACATAGTCATTAATAATTATGAAATTACAAATCGAATCAATGCCGGTCGATTCAATTTCTATAAAGCTTTTAACCTAGATAAGCATCACTACACCCAAAACGTCTTCCAACCTCCTACGTAACTTCACTCATCCCCAAGAAAACCTCAATCATTTCAACCAAGGAAACCTCACCTGTCTTAGTGCAAATGGCTGGCTGGCTTCTTCTCGTTTCGCATCCGGCACCAGTATACAGTCACAAGGATTTATATATTGCGCTTCATCTCTGGCGTTTTCACCTACGTATCTAACGCTGGCTCGTCCATGTGTGCGTGTATCAAGAAAAAAGGTGTTCACACACGTCCAGAAGAAATTGCGTGTGTATACACGTATAGATGCCACGCGTCTGTCCGTCTGTATCGAGTTGGAGAATTGCGCAAGGTATGATTGTCGAGTGGCCGGCGATCTTGTTGATTACAACGGGTTTTGGTTGAAGATTGTTGTGGCTGTTTTGAAGAGATGAGGTGCGAGTTTTTAGCTAAGATGATATCGCTACAAATTTTAACAATTCTGGAAAATAAAAATACGACATCCTATGAAATTAATTTGTTAATAGCCAGTTAAAGAAGCCTTCCACATCACTAATCACGTAATTATACCTCCAGCAACACCAAACCACCTAGGCCCTCCAAAACCACCCAAAACATCATCAAAACTCCATCCCACTCCAAACCCATCCTCTAAAAAAAACCCCGGAAATTCCAATCCTACACAAGCATCGCTCGCACAGAGAGCCATCGCTCAGCTCGGCCGGCTCCATAAACACGCTCTCTCGCTCGCGTCCGACTCTGGGCCCGTTACGCCCGTAAAATGCAAAAAAGAAGAGCCGCGCGCGCGCACCGCTAACGACGCGCTCCATTCAGCACGCGCGCGCGCGCCTCCATTTGAAATTCGCGGCCGCGAAAAAAGCGCATTTCCATTGACATCGCGCGGCTGTCGGAATGCGCGGGTGATTCGTAGGCGGCTAAGCGAGAGCCTGAGAGAAAGAGGAGATAGGATCTATGAATCCGTGAGCTCGGGCTCGTTTAGCTCTGCTGTGGGTGAGCGAGAGGTGCTTAAATGTTTCTACACGGGAGGCGGCTAATCATTAACGAGGATAGTTCCGAGGAGGCTTTATTGAGCGACCCCACCTTCGCTGGTTGTTGAGTATAGGATTGCTGCTTGCTGATTATTGGCGGGAATTTGAAATATGCGGGTTTTAGGTTGGCAGAGTTTTTTTTATAGCGTCGGGGTGCTGATGTTGCTGGTTGTAATTGTTTGGGGATGGAAAAAAATTTGTTTATAAGGTAATAAGGAAGTAAAAAAAGAATGTGTCATCGTAATTTACAATTTGCAAATGTTGAGAGTTGCAATACTTAACTCTCAGTCGAAGGAAAATATATTGAAATTTCTTCCTTCTCAACTTGAATTTCCACTTCTTGCTCGCAAAGAGGAAGTTCAATCACGCAGATGTAAGTACTACACGAGATGCCCCGGCAGTTGAGGTAGCAAAACGTCAGGGCTCTAAAAAGAAGCGCCGAGGAAGTAGCCAATAGATAATATATTGGATAGCGCGGCCATTTTTCAAGCGCAAGAATGAAGAGAAAATCAAGCTGTAAAGAGGAGCGAGAGACCATAGATAATAATGACAGCAGAAGACGTGGAAAGGATAACTGATAAGCCATGTCGAAGGAGAAAGGACGGGATAGAGAAATACGAAGTTTGAAATTGTATTCGCGCTTCTTTCGCGCTCGGCTGCTGATATGATTTATTGAGCTCTTTTTTAATCAAAATCCACGCAGCACGTACGTGGTTCAATATGGAATTCATCAGCTTAGAAATTGTCTGACGCATTTATCTATCTTCGCTCGACTCCCACAGTAAGCGTATTTAATACCAACGTCAATATTTCATACCAAATTTTAAGAAACTGATCAATAATTAAATATCCTCTAATTAATGCATCACTAGATTTCTTATAGTTAACAATATAGAATCCTGGTTAGAGAAAACCGAAATTTCACTGATTATTCATTCAGATTGATACTTTCTCATAGGACTAAAAAGAAGCCCTCCAATGTGAAAAAAAGCCGTGAATATTTATTTAGATAAAACTTTACTTTTGAGTTTGAACAGCCAGCGTGCGCTGGCAAGGTGATTCGAATGCCACGCGTGCATTAACTTTCGACATATTCGCATTATCGACGGTGTAGGAGAGAGAAAAAACCACTTTTCACTCGCTACTGGTACAGAAGTAAGATGAGGAATTATCCACACCATGGGTTGACGTTTTTATTGGTTTGAGAACATGGAATAAATGCGTTGGTTGGTTTGGTTTAACTGTGGGGATAATTTGTAAGTAAAGAGACGAGTGGTTGACTGTTTTCGTAAAAATAACCAAGCACGCAGCAATAAGACATTAAGATAATTAAACGCAAACACAGAGCTAAATCTCCTCGAGACCAGAAAAATCCGTTAAAACCAAGCATAAAACCCAGCCGTACACCCATTAAAACCCAAGTACTTCTCACTAAACACATGCAAACAACTATACCTCCTCCTCGCTCTAGAAATATATCGCCACCCACGCCCGTATATCCGCAATATCGCTCGCAAATCGCGAGAGAGCCGAAGCTCCCGGGGAAAAACCGGAAAATCGCTCTCCCCGAGCCACGCCCACGCAGCCGCTAGCGCCCAACTCTATAAATATAACCGCGCGCTTACGGCCGCGCAGAGGCAATTAATATAATCATCGTCGCCGCGACGGGCTAATGACCGTAATGCCGCGCCGATTAAGCGTCGCGGGCGTGGGTGTATCGGCCGGCGCGATTTATCGATCTCTATGGGAGCGCTAAAAAGCTGGGGGTTTTTAAGAGCGGTATATAGCGCGGGAGCTGGTTTGAAAATTGGCTGGTTAAGTGGTTGGCTTGGTGAGATAAGGTGGCTTTTCGAAACGGGATTAGGATTTTCGAGTTGGTGGAGAGAATGTTGGTAGATTGTAGCTGTGAGGCGTTGAACTTTAGTGGATTTATTTGTATTGAGTTAAAAGATGGGAAA
Source organism: Eupelmus urozonus (assembly GCA_900480035.1). NCBI lineage: Eukaryota > Metazoa > Arthropoda > Insecta > Hymenoptera > Eupelmidae > Eupelmus > Eupelmus urozonus. The sequence continues at coordinate 19,887 of UELX01001080.1, forward strand.
TTGTGAGGGTTACCTGAATTAAGTGTAAGAGCATCGGCAATGTATGAGAGGGAATGAGATAAAAATTAGTTATTTTGCTAAGCCAGATGAACTATCTGTTAGTAAAATTTGAATAATAAAGCAGTGAAAGTTGAGAAACGATTACCCAAGTAATGTTTTTTGAAAGATTGTAAACTTGCAAAATTATTAGTTTGACCAGTCATAAATTCTATTTATGATACTGCATAATCTTATCGTTTATTTCAAATCGCAATTATAAAGTTTTGCAAATATCTATATTCTGGTCGAAAAATTCGCAAGTCTAGATAATTTAATTATAATTTGATTATTATTATTTCAACCGATATATTAATTGCAAAGCATAGCAGGTTAAAAAATTCGCTTATAAATTTTTCTTTCAACGAGCTTTAGAAATTTCATTGCATTACCTCTCGTATCTTGATTGTTTAATAAATTTAATTTTAATTTAATTGAAGATTATTTATAGTTTCTAAGTAATGATTATACGTAATGAGCGTTAAGTAAAATTATATAACAGTAAGGGGAAAGTGAAAGGTAGTAGGAGTAAAATTATTTCATTGTGCCGCTTCGGTACGTGATGGCTCGAAAAATCATTAAAAATACTATGCGCGTAATTAGACGCTGATAAATTAAGTTCTCATATTACAAACGAATGAACTCACTAGCACCATCGATCGTTAATTAACGTTATTTTAATAAATATCGTAAATTTAGATTTATTATTAAAAACCTTATATCAATTTATATCCTAGTTTATTTACCAATAAGCCGATCGTAAAACTTTCACCGCGGATATGACCGATCAAACAATAAAAATCCTAAATCCCTGAATTAACACCAAAAAAAAAACTTGAAAAGTCGTTCAGGACCACACGTGTCGCTATCATCGCCGCGATCGGTTTCACTCAATATTAATTCCCTTCCCTCTTCGTCATATAACTGTTCCCGCATTTTCGATCCTACTAAATCCTCTTTATGAAAAAAAGAAGAAATATCAAATCTCTTGATGTGTTATATCTATATATGAAAATCAGCGCAGGCAACGAGTCTAAAAGTAGCGGCAGTGTAAGATTTTAACGATTATGAAGAGGTTGAAATAAATGCTTCGGCGGAGGCGGACTGAGAGTGTAAAAGAGGGTCGATGATATAGGACGTGGTATGAAGAATTATAGAGGGAATTTATAAAAATGATAATGCATTTGGAAGGTAGAGACGCGATGACGTGATTTCATTTTGTTACTGTTACGATTTCTCATTTGCATATTGTAGAAAATTAATCAATTTGGGATATTTATTACATTTTCACGTTTTTAGATATAATTAGAAATTATTCTTAGTAATTAACTTACATTACAGTTTCAATTGTTTATTCTCACAAAATATAATTATGAATCTACATTAGGACGATTAAAATCAATATTCTCTGAATAAATTGTCACGAAGCTAAAATCAACTTCCCAGACATCACAAAAAACTTAATCTAAACCCAATTAACCATCCCAACAATAAAACCAAAGAAACAGAAAAAAACCCCTTCCATCTAAAAACTTCATTAATCTTCCTCGGATCAACCGCTCTAGTTACCCAACACGACAACCCATAAACCCACCCACAAAACCCATCATCCCATAACTCAACAAACCTATCACCAATCCTAAATCAAACCCAGCAACTCCCATACCCCGCATCCCCAACAACTCACCTCTCTCCCAAAACTCCCATATCACCCCCTCCACCAACGCACTCTCTCCTTATCTCCTCCACTCATTCTCGTCCCACTCGTCTTGCATACACATCCGTTAGCATAAAATACCAACTCGCAGTCGCAGGACTCCTCCACAAACGGACACCGCCTTTGCGCTTACCGGTTTACAGAGGATCTACATAATTGGCCGCTCTCCTGGCGCCCACGCGACTTTATCACTGATAAACATAATGTCGCCCAAGCGCGAAATCGCTCGTTACATCGGCTTTCTTATCCGCCGGCTAAGAGATACGAGCTTCTGCGGGGCCAGCTGTAAGCGGCTTGGCTCTCTCTCTCGTTTTGTTCTTGGGGAGGCTGGTGTAGGAGACGTTTCGTTGTCTTGCGGGAGAGTCTGCCGGTTTTGCGAGGAGTTGATTTAAGGTACGGTAGCCGGACGGCTGTTTCCTTTCGGTGATTTGTGGCGACTGAAAGGGAATTCCGAGTTATTAGATAATAGATTTACGGCGGAGCGGAGGCGGCTGGGGCTTTTCACTACCGGCTCTTGGGTGTCGGTTCGTATATTTTACGGAACAATATGCGTGTGTGACTTTTTTTGGGTTTTAAAATAAGTTGAAGTAGTTATTGATATATAAGATACCCTGGTAGAAAATTGACCAGATTCTGGGCAGAATTTCTGGTCAACAAACGTTATAATGACACTTATTTAAACGTTCTGCTCAAAGTATTTCCAGAATTTTTAAATAAGTGTTATTTTAACATTTATTGACCAAATATTCTGCCCAGAATCTAGTCAATTTTCTACCATGGTAGGTATTTTATTAAGAGTTATTAACAAGACAGTAATTAAATTTTCTACTTATTGATTTACCTTTAAAACAGTTTTAACCAAACCTTCCTCCAAAATCAAGAAATCTGCATTAACACAATAAAATCCAACCCTTCACATATCTCCAACTCCCTCGCAGCGAGCTCGCATGATCCGCAGTACATCTGCGGCTGGAGTTCGACCGAGTTCAAAAATAACCCCCGTCTAACTCAATAATCGAAATGCAACGAGACGCGCGCCGGTTACGCTGCCTCTCTCTTTCTCTCTCGCCTCCTCCCGCATCACATATAACGACGCGACTCGCTGAATAATGAAGCGCGACCCATTTGGGCTCGCGCGCGCAGCTGGAATAATTGAAGCTGATGATGAATAAAAGGTTCTTGACTGCTCCGAGAGAGCTGGGATAGTGGATTAAAATGTAGGCTGACGCGCGCGAGCTGAGAGCGCTTGTATTTATAGGGTACGAATTGGATTACTTATCGGAGGTTGGGAGAGGTAGGTTTGGTGGATGCGGGGTTGAGATATTATCGTCGAGTTGTGAAGGTGGGTGGGATTGGGGGATTAAAAGTCGATTATTAGTGTGGATAATGGTTAGAAGGTGGATGGAGGATGGAGGATATTTAATTCATTTGTAAATTAATTGTGATTGTGGGTAATGCTTTTTTTGCATTAAATTTTTAAGCAAGATTTAAGCGAACGAAAATTTTAAGCTATAAACGGCTAAAAGAATAAAAATTGCGCTATTTTCATGACCGATCTTTGGTCAACAATATCGAAATAAACACATATCTGCGAGTTTTTCTTCTTTATCAGCCTTCCTTTTTGTCAGTCTTTCATCTTTCCATCTATAAAAAGTACTTACAAAAAGACTTCAAATAAAAAATTCAGTCCCGCCCATTCGGAATTTGCATTTCAAACCCTTCCGATAGACGTCCGTCATCGAAACGTTCGAAGAGCTCCCCCAAATGAAATAAATCCATCAACGTTAAATCAATTGAAAATATATCTGAACTTTGCATTCGAAGTCTCCGAGTTATCGGATAGCAGCTTACAGCCTGGCCGGACGTCGCTCGTCAACTTGCCCAGAGGCGAAACTGGGTCGAAATGACAGGATCCCGCTGTACATTCGCGACGTGCTTATGACTTAAGGATGAGCTTCGCAGGATCGTTATCCTGCCGAGGTGGGACTGCTGTTGCGGATAAGGTTGGTTTCGATTGTTGCTGTTATCTGTATAGATTGGTCGAAACTAAGCAAGCAGTGCGCTTGTCTTGTTTTATTATCTTGGTGTTGTTTTAATGTTTTTTTTTATCACAAAAAAGAAAAACAGCAAAAACTGTATCTATTTTGTGTAGCTAGTTTCGTAATTTTGTAAACTAAAAAGAACTTTTTTGAATTATCTAGAAATCGAGAATTATTATATTTGTAAAATCATAAATCTTGCTATCCTTCAATTTAAATAAGGTAACAATAAATGGAAATATAGAATCATCGGTGTAAATTTTAATTTATTTAATCCGAGAGCTATTTCAAGTAGAAAATAAATCACATTAACAGTAACAGAAGTACATAGTTTTTACATAGTCTACATTCTTTTTCAGTCATTTTAACAATTCATCGAAATCCAATATCAAAAATATGTTACCCGAGCATCACTAAATATCCACAAAACCAACAAATTCAACTCAAAAAACACATTTCCAAACCAAAAATCAATCTCACCCCACCACTTCCCATCCTCATCAATCCAAACCTCAACCATCACCAAGCTCAAAAAACAAACCCCCATAACTCACCCGTCGATCTCTCTTTCTCTCTCAATCTCTAATCTCCCACTAACCATTCCCATCACACACTTCCCCCCCGTTCCATCATCCTCCATAAATCCATGACGGCGTGTCGACTGCCCCCGTGGCGCGCGCAAAACCGACCCCCTAGCGAGCCTCCATAAAACTCGGCGGAAAAGCGCGCGCGACTCTCTCGACATATCCCAAAAGCGGACTGCCCCCTTAATATCAGCTCGGCGCGCTCCTTAAAAGGCGTCGGCCGCGCGCGCGCGCGAGCTCGCTGCGCGGAAAAAGGCTAATTAGCCACTTTAAAGGGCAGCCGTGCGCCGAGGTGAGATACACGCGCAAAGAAGCTTGGAGGAGAGAGAGAGAGGACAATGATAAACCGGACTCGGCGCGGCGACCGCCTACGACGCGTGTAGAGCGAGAGAAAAATATGGCACGCGTTTGCCGGAGCTGCTTATCTGTTAAGAGCGTGGATGTGGAGCTGTATTTGGAGGTCGCGACTTCGAGGCGCCGCGATGTTAGATTGGTGCTGGAGTGGCGACGGGGTGATTGTTGGGAGAGGAAAGGATTGTTTTGAAATTTGCGGATTTGGAATGATGAATGGTAAATTTTAGAAATGTCGGTGCACTGTTTACGTTATTAGTACGTGTTTAACAAATGACAGGTGTTGGATGATAATTGAAGCAATTAAAGCAATCGATTTATCTGGTTTTTCTTTATTTGCATGGATATCTATATCTCTTGTTTTGCTTAATGCAGCGACACAATTACTCCTATCGGGCATTCTTCAGGTGGTTTGTCTAGCTTGTACCGTAAATAGTTAACCACTACTTGTTCGGCCGTTAGAAAAATTCAATGTCTTGCACTATCAACTTAATTACCGATTAAGAAAACGCTCGATTTAACACACATCCTGCCGATACCTACAAATCCCCTCGCAACTAATATTACAAAAACAAGATCATCAAAAATAAATACAACGCTAAAAAATTAAAACATTCTCACTCCCTCCGAATTAAACAAGCTCATAAATAAATCAAAGCCATTTATTAACTCGCCAACAGGTGTCGCGCGCGCGCTAACCAACAATTAGTAAAAAGCACCTCTCCCTCGGCTAATCACCGTCGAATACCAATACCGATCTTTTTTACCCTCACCCTTCCGCGGAACGCGCCGTGTATATCCTTATAAACCTCTACTCTCGCGTCCTCGCGGTTTAACAAACGTCAATTAATTAACCACTTATACGCGTCTGCGACATCTCGCTGGACAAAGGGGAAAAAAGGCGGCGGCGAGTTAATTACCTCGAAAAAGGCCAGATTACGGGGAGGCGCGTGCCGCGCGCTGCACTCCCGATTAGCCGGTATAGGGTGAACCTTCTGGAGCCTCCAGCTCGTTGCCCTTTTGCGGTCGTGGTGCTGTACACTCGGCGACGATCGCGCCTTTTATCCGCGAGGATGTATTTGCATACAAGTGTCGAGCTGGCGGCGGCAAACCTGCCGATCGGCAAAAATCGACGCCGGCTGCTGTTGGCTTTTTCCTTCTCTTCTGGCTGTCTGCAAGCTGGTGATAATTTTCCTGGCTAATTAGAAGGCTTGAGGAAGTTTTATTGGACGATCGTTAAGCTCAGTGCATCGAGTGCGTGTGTGTATTACATATAGCGTTAAATGCGAGCTTGAATCAATCCACGGCTTCGTAGGCGCATAACCCACGAACCTCAAAAAGGCACGGAAATCGCAGAAAATCCTTTGTTCATCCCGCCGCGCTCCAATCTCAGCTACAGCCGATCAATAAAGGAGCGCTGCGGCTCGTTAACGATTCGGTCCAAGTGACCTAACGACAAAAATATACTCAGGCGCGGAGGTCAGTCCCACCGCGCTAATTAATTGCCTTGAAAGCCTCGCGCGCGCGTGCGGCTAGCGAATAATTAAAAAAAATCTCTATCTAAAGGCAGGCCAGTAATTGAACCTCCCGCGAGAAAATTTAATTAACCTCCTGCGCGCCGTCTCCTTCGCACTTCCTCCTGTCAATTTAAATCTACCTCTCGGCTCGCGCGAGCGCCTAAAATGGCCAGAGAGCTAAGGATCGATCGCAGAACTAGAACGATAAAGGCGGATTCCGCGAGAGAGCGCGCTTTTCCAGTTCCGCTGCTCTTCCGCGAAGTGATTCTGCGAGGAGGCTATGAGTATATGGCTGTTGTTGTTCGGAGGGAGAATGGCTTTTACACGTGTATTTACGCGCTGCTTTGATGGAAAGTTTTGTTGACGTTTTCCATGCGCGATCGTTACGCGAGCTGTGTTTGATATTCGGCTGGATATCTGACTGGAGGTATGTGTGTGTACGCCGGAGAGAACTGGTCTGATTTGACACGATAAGCCGAGGTTTAACACTATCTTATTACGGTAATTATTCGATCATTTATTGATTATTAGACCGGTATGCTAATGGTGAATTTTGACGCCGATTGTCACTCGGCTGTAACGTTCAAGGCTATAGAAACACGCTAACATGAAAGGACTTCATTAAACTGATAAAAGTTTTTGGCTTTTCAGTCAGCGAAGTTGCATTTCGAACAACGAAGCTAAATGCCACGATTAGTTTTTTGTCTTTCGATCCAACAGGTTTTACGGGATTTTCAATTCGCTAACGCACCGTTCTACGCGCTGTCTGCTGGACACTTTTATATTAGAATCGAAAACGCATGTTTCAAAATCGTGCATTTTATTTTTTACACCTGTCAGCGTAAAGTATGCTGCGTAAAAAATTGATCAATGTATCCAATTAAATTGTCGAGATAGTTTTATATAAGCTATTGTACATGTTTGTGCAAGTATTATTTTTAATTATTGTGCATGCAAAATTATTGGAGAAAAGCCAGTATTAACCTGAGAGCAAGGTTCTAAGGGACTAAGTATATGGATATATGGTCCGTTGTGCTGGAAAAATCCAAAATATACGACCGACCACGCCACGTTTTACATCTAAATAACCAGCGTCTTTGCTTTGTAAGACCACTTTCCAATCGCCATAAACACCAGCTCTATCAAAATACACAACACCAACCAGTCTCCATTCGCAAAAACCAATCACCCAACAAACCGATACATCCATCAAACCATAAAGCAACACCTCCCCCTTAATACAGAAATCAAGCTCTCTCAAAAAAGCCAAGCACACTCGGCAAAAAGTCCAAATCCCTATCGACGGCACGCGACCTCGCGCCCGTCAAACCGCGCCGATCATTAGCTCGCTCCATCCTCGCGCTACCTACGCGCTCTCGCTCTCTCGAACAAAAAAAAAAAGTGAGCCGCGTAAAAACGCTGCAGCGGCCGTTAGCCAGTTCGCTCTCTTTTGCGCGTCACCTAGAATTTCCCGGCTAATTACGCGCTCGGCAGGCGCGAGATGTGAATGGGAATCGGCCGCTGAGTAGCGGGGAGCTGGCAAAAAATGGGGATCTCTCCCAAGGGGGAGCGGCAGCGCGAGTAAACAGCTAAGAGAGCGGAGGCTAATCGCGGCTCGGAATGGTTAGATGCGTGTACGAGGCTCGGTGGATTAATGAAATGCTGGAGGAGGGGGGGTTGGGTTAATTGATGGGTTTTATGGCGGAGAGTTGCGGGATGATGTTTTACTTTGGGTTTGAGGAGGTGTGGGCTTGAGTTAGGTTTGTTTTAGGTTTGAATGTGGTGCGAGTAGAGTGAAAATTGGAGCATGGAAAGCTATTGGTTTGTTAATTTTTTGATGAGTATTTTTAATAGGTCAGAAAACCGTATCCATTTTTTTATCGATTTTAATCCGAGAAAAATGTAATTTCACGCTATAATCTTTAAATTTAATTATATACCTTAAATTCTTACACTTAAATAATTATTTTAGGTACAATCATACTAATGGAAATCAATCTAATACCAGTAACCGTGTTTATTTTAGTTAAAATTCAATGATAAATGAAAAAATATTAAGAAAGTTTAGTAGATTAGATTTAGATTGTATAGGTATTTAACTTAATTCGCATGAATATCGATGAATATGCTGTAATAAAAGTGTTGTTAATTTAATGAGTTTTTATCATGTATATTAATGTGAATTGAAAATAAACTGAAAAATCGAAATCGACTAAATATTATAAACTAATATTTTATTGAATTACCCGAGAAGTAGTGCTGTTATCTAATAACATTTATAATATGTTCACGTTATTATACTATAAATACTGCAAATATTTGATTTTATTGTAAATTTTTTAATAACATTGAACTCCGCTAAAAAGCTTAAATTCTCAAAGACAATTATAACGATGAACGTCGACTGAATCATAACCGATATTCTTTTGCATCTATTCATCTTCTCGTGTCATTTAAAACACCTCATTATTTCATAAAATCGCACAACAAAAACGCAAGCTAATCCAATTCTCATCCCAGCACCAAACCCAGCCTCACCATCCACAACATAACGATTCATTACCCGCCACCCCCGCACTCACCTCATAAAAATCGTATCGCCATCAATTCCCCCACAAGAGCCTACACCTCCTCCCTCCGCTTTGAATTGTAACTAAATTAGCCTCTCATTGTTTCGACATCTAATTTGTTTGATTCCCTCGCGCGCGCGCGCGCGCTAAGAAAATTGCCCTCCCGCGCTTGTATATACACCAGGAGAGAGCCAAGAGCGCGACAAAAGAATAAGCGCGTCCAAAGCAACGCCCTCGTCACATTGTACATTGTCGCGGCGAGCGGAACAATGTACACTCACGCCTCGCGCTCCGAGCGAGTAAGTATATGAATGAATATGTATTCGCGGGCTTCGATATATGTAGGAGTGTCGTCGGCAGATTCAGAGGATGGAAAAAACGTCCACCTACAAAATTAAGCGTGGCGCTGCTTAAGTCGGCCTTGGATCGGGGTACTTCGATTGAGTGGGTGATGGTTTTGTGATGTTCTGTGGCTTGGTTTTTGCGTGAGGAGTTTCCGAGGATTGGTTGATGAAAATGTAGTTGTATAATTGATTTTAGTTTTAAATGTGCTAGTTGTTTGTTCTGTAAACAATATGTGATTAAATTTGATCACGGCATTCAGAAATTTTATTGAAAAGAACATCATTTGATCTGATAAATAAATGGAAGTATCAATTGCCCGTTTATCTAACTTGTCGATAGAAAATTAAATTTGATGCTACATTTCGCACAGTAATGGATAATCAATTTTTAAAATAATTCTACTAATTTTACATTTACAAATTTATATTGACCTTTCTCTGAAAGCGTAAAAAATAAATGAATATGTGCACCGTAAATAATCATCTCATTAAATGTTCACATCAGACAAACAATGTTTAACACTCACCGAACCTCCAGCAAATCAACATCTCATTATACAACAAAAAAACCAATAATCAGCAAAACAAAAAAAAACCACCAACAAAACTACCAACACAATCAATCGAACCATACGATAGCGGTAAGCTCCAAAGTGTCAAAGCAGCCGGAGATCCACGCGCCTGGCTGCTCTCGAAATAAAAAGAATCGAAAGGGAAACTAATAAATTGCAAAGACGCTTGCTTGCGCTTGCGGCCGAATATAATGCGATGCGAGGACGTAGGCGGCCATTGTTCCCGACTAACAAAGCCACTATAAAGGAGGACGTCGGCATCCGCCGCGCGCGGCCGATGTGTTTTGGGTGAGCCAAAAATTACCTATGTCTCCTATTGTTTTATAATCGCGAGCTTATAAGCCGGCCTTTTTTGTATAATCGCTCGTCGTTAATTTATTTGCATTCGAATGCCGCGCGCGTGTATTCGCTCGAGACGAAAAAATAGCCAAGCTCGCCCCCGTTGTCCTTGGGAACAATTAGAGCGGATTTTTCGCGGGAAATTCTGCGTTCGATTACCCGGAATAATCTAATAGCCGGGAAAGCAGCGCCTCTGCCGTTGAAAAAAAGCAGGCGCGCTTTTTGAATTCAATTTCAAAGGCTTCAAGGAAAAGGTGATCAATTCCTCAGCGGCCTAAGCTAAAAAATGACGAACGTCCAGCTGCGTGAAGCAGCTCTCGACGCATCCTCTACGACTCTGAATTTATCTGCGGACGCGGAATACACTGAAGTCGCGAAGAGAGACGCGAGATTAGAAGTAAAGTTTCTTTCCCCTACGTATAGATCAATCACCGGCAGGCTGTGAACAACGCGGACTTATGTGTATACGCGAGCGTGCGAGCTTGTTGAATGGATGGGTTTTCGTTAGCATTTTTGCTTGGCTTATAACAAAAAGCCGTTCTGCGCATCCGGTTGGAAATGGTTGGCTGATGGTAAGTGGGAGTAGTGCGCGGCTATTTTTTGGGAGTAGGTCAACGCGCTTCGGGTCGTTTGGTTAATTGAATTTTCATTAGGTGCTCGGATTGAATTAGCTATTTTTGAAGAAGCGGAGGGACTTTTATTTCTGGGTGGGAGAGGAGCTATATACTGCACGCTTTGCGGAAATTAATCAGTTTATAGCAAGTAATAAGGTTTCTTATATTTACCGAACGCAGGAGGCATTAATTTCTCCGTAATTGGAATTCAATTACCACAGCTGACCATAAGTATCCGAAAACAATCAGCTAATTCAAAGCAAAACGTATGAATAAACATTCGACCCGCGAAAAATTCCGCATTCGCAAAGCAACAATAGCCTTATTATCAGCAAACCTCGCCTCAAAAGATCCTTTCCTCTCTCAAAACCATTCTCCTCTCCAGCAAAAAAGCCCCCAACGACGTCAGCTTGCATCAAGCTCCTCCCCATTTTTGCCTCCTCAAAAAGGGCCCATTCATCCCCGCGAGAAACAAAAGCTCCAGCCCGCGCGTTTAATAAACAGTCCTTTATCTCCATTTTACACGTCCTTTCCTCATTCCGTCTGTCATTCCGTCAGCTACGTCGTCTCTTTGGATTCCTCGATCTCTCCCGCCTTTCCTCGTCATTTTCTCGCCTGCGCGCTTCTTTATCCCCGCAGCGGGCGTCGGAATGTAAATACGCCGCGGCCAATAGATTTTATGGTTATTGCCACGCGCGCCTGCGTCGCTGGGATGCTATGTGCCTCCTCCTGCGCAATGTTCTTTTACTTGTTGCGCGGCGAGGTTGACAAGTGCGCGTTCTTGGGACAATCGATTCGCTAATCTTCTTTTGCGAATTATAGGTGGGAAGGTGATGAGGATGTGTGTGTGGCTTGGATTTCTGGTTTTCGCGCGCCGGTTTGAATTTACTTTTATCGGAAGTGTGTTGAGTTTTCATTTGGTGAAATGTAAACTTTATGTTTGCGTGAATGAGGTAGTGATGATACGTGAATTTATAAGCTCCATAAATTGATTGCACTATTCTTTATTTTCTTGTTTAATCAGAAAGAAATAACGTTTTCTAAAAAAAAAAATAGAATTTAATTTAATGCCATTATTTATTATTTAAAAAATGGTAAAAACATCCTAGAAAAGGAAATTTCCCGATTTGACAAACCCAACTCCACACCTTCAATCGAAACCTCGATCATCCACATCCTCTATCCCTCAACATTTCCCAGATCCACAAACCTTTTTCTCCCTAGTCCTATAACCACCCTCGTAAAAATTCCAATCCACATGGAAAAAGGGCACCGGCACGCTTACAAAAAAACCGGGACGCATAACTCAATTTCCCAGCTCTACATCCTACCCCTCTCCATATATATGGGGCATCCCGTGAATATAGCAGCACCGCGTGAAGACGGTAACGAGTCGAGTCGAATCAGCCGCGCTCCTAGAGGAATGCGTAGGCGCTTTTTCACCGGCGATTCGTCATATCTTATCATTGCGTTTTTGCCGATTATCCTACGAGCGCGCGCGCGCAGCGTGCAGGCTTTTTTTGCGAGCAGGCACAGCGAGTTTCTTGCCCCAGAATTCCTCCCTCGTGCTGTGTTTGGATTTCTGGATTGCGTAATGGGCCGCCTTTTTTGCGGGCTGGATTGTTACAAGCGGGAATGAGGGAAATTTGCGCGAGGAATTCGAGTGATTTTTTCGGCTTGGTTTATGGATCGGATGATGGCTGATTGTTATAGTTGTGGGATGGATTAGTGCGTTGTAAAAAGCGGGAGTATAGGTTTTTTTACTGCGTGTTGGTTTTGTTAGAGATGATTCGTTTATGAAACGACTGTGTAATTGTAGCTTCGAGAGTACGGCGATATGTAAATGGGGACGAGAGGGGAAAAATGAAAAAATTGTCGCGAATTAATTATCCGTGATCTATGGGGGCCCCAAAACAATCGAGAGTTTTCATTTCGAAACCAGCTTCATCCATTATGCATGGCTTTATGCTACGCTGATTAAGCTTAAAGATTCAAAATGCAAAACTTTCACTTCGAGAAAGCAATTGAATAAGCATTATTTACTTTGTAAATCAAATTAATTTTCTATTACTTGGTCCCCGAGAGGAATAATGCATCGCTAATTATCCGGCTAACGGGCCGACTGGTTAATCCATTGAAATTGATAATCAAGAACGAATTTTCCAATTAATTCATCATTGAAATTCTCTTCAAAGTTAAATCTTTCAATTATTCCTAAACTTAACAATCACAACAGTCTGTTTCTCCAATACTCCCACGTACCACTAGTAAAAACACATATAATCTAACGCTATTACTGTTCAATTACACTCTACCAATATCTCTTCCTCTAATCTCACCTTCATGCCGTAACCATCACAACCTAAGATAACCAACCCAAACTCCCATAAGAAACACACCCTCTAAAAAAAAATCCCTCAACAACAACCACAAACTGCCAAACACCATTCCACCATCCGCGATTACATCTCTCAATAAACCACCCACCTCCCACCCAAAAAAAACCCAGAACTTCCCAGCTTTTCCACGCGAACAAATGGCCGGCTATTTATCCGCGCTCTGGCGTCACGGCCCAGCGAGCTCGCGCGCGTGCCCCCATGCAAATATGCCAGCTCGCGTGCGCGCTGGCTCTCCACACGTGTGTATAGGCATATACACTTGCGCGCGCAGGATAGATACGCGTGTATATACGTTCAAGAGAGAGGGAGAGAGGCACAATTGCGCGACACGTAGTAGTGGAGCTCTCTCACTCGCTGCGTCCTTGTAAGGCCGCCGGAGAGTGGATGCATAGAGAAAGAGAGGAGGGAATATATAAAGCGCTGGATCGTAAATAGCTGCGTGTTTCTTGGGCCCCGCTGCTTTATGGGATACGAACCTCGGTATCGGCTCTCTCTCTACTCTCGGCTGTAGAGGTGGCTGATTGCCGAGAGGTGAAGGTGGATGGGTAGAGTTTAGTAAGGATGATGATTGATTTCAGGAAGAATTTTCTTAGCTCATGGAAAGGCAAGTGTGGAAAGGATTTTGCATAGAGATAGCCTGTGCTTGGTAAAAGAATATATGCTAAAGTTTTGCATTCACGGTTGAGATCGGGGTGAAAAAATGTCGCAGCTAGTTTTACCGGACTGGTCACTCTGACGGGTATATCTTTATGCTGCGATTTAATGCCAAGTCTAGTTGCGGACTTTGATTTTTGAGTGTTGAGTGTACTGGGAGAAAACGATTTGCTTGAAATTACTATGTTGTATACTTGCCGAGGGGATAGAGTTGCAAGTAAGAGAAAAGTTACTGTGTTGCATTCCGATTTTTGCTGGAACCTGTAAATTTTATTAGAATTCTAGTAACATTTGGCATGTAACATTATTTCCCTCTCACTCGCGAATCTGTCCCTTCGCTACTGTATTAAACACTAAGTTTCAGTAAACAGCTTTCTCATCGTACCCCCACGTTTAATCACATCCAGAACTCTTTAACGACGCCAGTATTTCAGTAACCTAAAGCTCAAAGCGCAATGCAATCGCAAACACCATAAATTTCCACATAAAAAACCAACCAATTACACACAGTACCAATCCCAAACCACACTCACACCAACCCTCTAAACCCCCCCTCCTCTTACAAAATCGCTCGCATTACAGAAACACAACGTTGACACAAGCTCCCTACCTAATTTTTCCTCTCCATCTCCACCATCCTCCGCTAGACATGTAGATCCCTCAGCAGATAACCCAGCAACTCCGAGTTTACGATCACCAAGGATTTATATCGGACGGCGCGTGTATCATACAATCCAACCTAGACTAACAACGATGCTGCGCCTAGATTCAATATTCTTAATGATGAGCGATAGCGCGCGCAGCTCCCAAGCTGCGGGGGAGCTATAGCCTTGATGAGTCTATATTCCACCTCGGCACCAGGTGAATGGCTTGTTTTCTTTTGTTATACCGAACGCGAAGGACTACACGGAAAAAAATATCTCTGCTGTCGAATTGTATGTATATCGAGAAAGCCGAGAAATTTCAATCGTCGGCCCGGCCTAACGCCGCCTTTATATCGTTATTTAGAAGCGATAAAAGCCGGCTTTTCGAAGGCTGCCTTTACGAGCAATTTGCGCATCGGGCCCGCGAGCTCGCCGAGTGGTTTATGTCACCGTTAAGCGTAGTCTTCTTTTTTTCCTTGCGATCCCTCTCTCTCTCTCGTCGCTGTATGATTTACGGAGCGGGCGAGGGAGTTTGGAAAATTTATGGATGATTCGAAAATTGTTGCCTTTGAGGGGGGGATAGGCGCAGTGGAGGCTTGTTAAATGGCGTTGGATTCAGCGCGGCGAGTCTAGTATGTGTTGGCGGGCGGTAAATTAAGGCTGTCAATGCCATTAATAGCCTGATTTTAAATGTAAATGAGCGTCATATTCGTGAAAATGAAAAAATTGGCCGCTCGTAAAAATGAGTAAATGAGCGAGGTTTATTCGTCGTTTTTGTCGCCGGGTATTATACGCTTTGGGTGCTGAATTTTAGCTGGTTTTATTCCGTAATGGTGGCTAATAATAGTCGTTTGCATGGATTCTGCCTTTTTTTCGAATAGTCTGCTAATTATAAGTTTATTAATTTTCTTTTTTTTTTTATATTTACTTTATAGTTTATATAATTTTAATTTTTAAAACATTTATAGACATGCTAAATTAGTCAAATATTAGATAAAAAGAAACAATGTATCCAATATAATATGTTTATTATTTCTGGTTTAATTGAAGATATTTCCGATAAGATTATCAAATATTAGAGGCTGTATTTGTTAAACTTCATTTGTAACATTCAGTAAAAAATTACATAGAAATTCATCCATTATTTTTTTTCAAATTTATAAAAAAAAAAAAATAAAAAAATTTCTATGTCATTTTCTAAATCACGCCTAAAACTTTGAAAATCCCAATTATATCTAACAAAACAAACAAATTTTTCAACTTAACAGCCTCAAAACAATTCTTACATTCCTAAAAAATCACTCAAAATCACTAATCACTTCCCCCATCACCCCAACCTCGCAGCCCCTCGCCATATTTATCCTCCGCGTCAGAGCGGAAAACCATACGCCATCCAGCACTGAAACTACGTTATTGCTAAAACACAAACCCGCGATGTTACGGCGCTCGAAAAAAAAAGATCTCCCCGACAACCTCGCGCCAAGGCTCAAACTTTCACACTATACCCAACCTGACGGCGGGAAAATTTAGAACGATAATCATTCAAAATCAACACGAGCCGCGCGTCGCAAGAAAACACCTCTCTCCAGCGCGCGGGCAATTCAAACACTCGTCAGCATCGACGTATCGAGCTGTGTATCCCTCCGGCTGCCTGTCGAGCTTGAAAAACTTAACGGCCGTCAAAAGATCGCCGATGTGTATGTCTATGCAAAGAGCTGCCTGCAGGTCAGGGGAGTTTATATCGGCAGTTTCGAGTGCTGGATGCTTTGATGGAGGAGAGCGATTTTTTCTTTTGCGTAAACGAATCACTGATTAGCTGAATATTTGATTGCTGATGAATTGCGGGTCGAGTAAATATGGCTGGGTTTTCAGAAGCGTTGCGCATTAATGGTAAGTAGGTGCTCGATGATCCAGCTTAATGCCACTCTTCGCCTCGTTACTCAACCTATACTCTCATCTATAGCAAAGGCCGTGAGTCCATTTCGAATCATCCACCTCAAACCAGAAATTAATTACACTATCTTACCCCCTTAATAAACAAAAAGCAAAAAGGGCCATATCCACCCTATACCGATCAAGCAGCAGTGCTATCACCTCTCGACGCCTATCGATCTCTCCTGCAGATAGACGGGTATATATTTCCAGACCAATCTTCCAGCTCTCCGGGTAATAAGCCCGTTTAGCGCTCGGCTACGAAGAGCCGGTCTATCAAAAGCGGCCCTTCATCTTCGCGAGTTGCTACCGAGCGCAGCTGCGAGATGTGAGGATTCAATGCGGCTAAGGATATCTGATAGGCGAGAAGAGGGTGGAAATTTGCGGGCAGTAGGCGTTTAGGGTAAGTAGCGATCGGCTGCTGATGGAAGAGGGACAAAGGCGCTGAGGTGTGGGTTGGAAGTTAAGGTGAATGGATAACGGATTGCGAGCGGATGGGTAATTGCGTTTTGACGATATTTTAAAATACTGTTTAGGCTCGAATGCACGATGAGATAATAACGTTAAACTTAATATCGAATAAAATAAAATTTGATGGTCTTTTCCAAAACACTTGTTTTTATATTAAAACTGAGCATCCGTGGTAGAAACGTTCCCCATTTTTTGGCCAGCGGATGGCCAACTGTAAAGAATTCGACATCCACTAGCCTAGATTTAAACACTTGGCCAATTTTATTGGGGAAATTTCTACCAGGGGCATAACAATGATTTTAAAATTTTAAAAACAAACATCTAAGTATCTCAATAAAAATCGAAAATCCAAGCAAACATATACGTGTATCAAACTCCGTCAACAAACAACGATCTTCTCTCCGACGCATCGCACGCATATCGAAATTCTGATCTATTATCCGTAATTTCCAAGCCCGCGAATCCTCCGCTCCGGGGTAATCGTCGTCAACTTCCTGGCCGCGCGTGCGCGTAATTCCACCTCGCATCATTGTCCGCTTCGCTATATACCTATACATTGATTGACGCGCGGACTCGTGAGCATTGAAAATCCCGAGGCTTTCTAATCGACCGGCTGTATACGCGTATATAAAATTCCGGACAAGCTCGATCATGAAGTGGATTGCGTGAGGTGTATAGATCGATTGATGGACACTTGCCGGCTGCTTGAGGGATGCGTTTAGCTATATACGCGCTTGATATGAGTCGGAATGTAGCCGGAGGTTATGAAATCAAATTTCGAAGGTTTATCGGATTTTTTAGTTTTTTGGCTTGTTTTTTGTGATGGTCTGATGTGTTGTGTGTGATACTTTGGGAGCGTGTGGAGCAGCGGTAGGAGTAGTCTTACTATAGATCCCTTGCATAAGAGAGCGGTTTTAAATGTATACACCCGTGCTATTTCGCTTCTGATTCTAATACCCATTATTAATCCTCGTTTCTCAAATAAGCCATTACTGCGCGCGCAATGACACCCATAAACGGCATGTTTATACACGCTTTTTAAAACCCCCTGGAAAAACGTCTTTCACTTCGCCGCATCGTTCGCCTCAACAAAAACGCTCACAAAAAACTCACCATCAATCCATATACCCACTCACGGCGCATAACATTCCTCCCCATAAAATAAAAAAAAAAACCACCTGCAATTGCGAGTATCGCGGCAACAAAGCGCGCGCGTATCGGCTCACTCTCGAAATCCAATCTTCCTATTAGAGCCCGCGTAAAGAGGAACGAGGCCGCACATACGCGGGTATTAAAATGCGCGGCGCTTTTAACGGCGACCGTAAAGCCGGCCGTTTTCCAGCGAGACTTTCGACTTGGGCTGCCCCGCAGGCCCCTACGTCAACGCCGAATGCTTGATGTTTCAAAGTGATGCAAGGGTGTATGCGTGCGAGAGGTATGATGGGATTGGTTTGATGCGATGCTGCCTGTGGGCAGGGTTTGACTTTGATATGTTTGAGATGGTTTTTTTGGGGTGATCGCGTGTTTGGAGTTGGGAGGTTATGAAATGGTTTTGAAGAGGTGTTTTGGGGGTTTGAGGATGTGGGTGATGTCTCTATGATAGCTGGAGGAAGATAGTGCGGGTATTAATTGAGAGATCGGTAAGGATT
Source organism: Eupelmus urozonus (assembly GCA_900480035.1). Classification (NCBI taxonomy): domain Eukaryota; kingdom Metazoa; phylum Arthropoda; class Insecta; order Hymenoptera; family Eupelmidae; genus Eupelmus; species Eupelmus urozonus. The sequence goes on from UELX01001080.1 coordinate 38,319, forward strand.
GGAAGGATTAATTATTAAGGTACATAACGTATATTTAATTTAATGGTTGCTGATAAAATTTATAAAGTTCTTGATAATTATAGCGTTGAAGCATGATTTAATATTATGACTCCCGATATTGATTACTTATTGGTGTTCTCTAACATTTAGGTTTTTTCTGCTTTGGAATAATTACCCTAGAATAATCTTTTTTAGTTGTTAATTAAATTTTATCTTTTATAACAAAATTAAACTTGCGCCTTTAGAGTCTTTGGATCAATATTAAATGAGAATAAGTTATTTAAAATATCTGGAATCAAATAAATCCATTATAAAAGATATTTCAATCGAAATAAAATTTATGTGCTCTATAATGTATAATAGCTGATGAAATGACTGGAGCAGGCAGATCAGATCGATTCGGTATAACTACCGGAGCTAGCCGGTCAAAGTAAAGTCTAAGACTAGAGAATTAACTGCTCTTATCTCGCAGCAACTGACTTCATAATACATACAATTCACTGGTTCTTTCCCTAATACCATATTCTTTACACGATACGGCTAGGTAGCATCTATTAATCACCTGTAAGTTTTTACCAGCTTTTATAAAGAACAACAATACTAAAAATCTCTACTTTTTGCTAAAATATACAGCCAAACAAATCCACGCATTAATCTTGCAAAGAAAAACATTAAACTTCCTCCAAAGCCCCAACCTCCAACAAACCATCTCCCAAAAAAACTCCACCAACCATCCCCCCTCCCCATTTCCCAATCTCCCTCTCACAAACGCATCTCTCCCACATCCACACTTGACCTCTCCTCGATTTCGCATCGTCGCTCTCCTTACACCAGCCTCTCTCAGCAAAACTCTCGCGTCGCCTTTGAAAGTGAAAGGCTCGCGCTCGCCGATAAGTAAGTATAAAGCTTACAGCCGCACACCTGCGGCGCGCACTGCGCCTCTAGGCTCTCCGATGTGCAGCGCGCAGTGCCGCACCAGCAGCAGCACGCACCATCATCCGGTGTCAGTGGACCAAGGACTCAGCCTAGCGCGCGCCTATACAGTCGAGATATCGCCTCGAGGCTGTGCTAGACTCGGAGGAGGAGGAGAAAATGTTTTCACATTTTTTTTTTTTCGGCGAGAGACGAGCCGAGAGTGATTGATAGAGACTTGCGTCAGGTCGATCGGCTGTAGAGGAGCGGGCGAGGTGGATACGCGGCTGTTTATGCAGAGATGCGAGAGGTGAGGTAATAGGATTGGGGAACTGCTTTTGGAGCTGTTTTTTTTTTCGTTTGGATGAATGACTGACCGAGTGAGGTCGTGGGTATTGGGAAAGGATCGGAGGTGGGAATTATTTTGATTGTGGAGTGTGTGTCTATGCGTTTTTTCTTTGAGGGGGATATACGTTGGTTCAGGCTACTGACAAACGCGATTAGAACGGTAGCAAGGTCGGCTGAGATTGGGTATTATGAAAACGTGTAATTGAATAAGTTTTGAAATCTCGTCGGCGATGTCTATCGCGTGCCTAATAAGTAAAGCTGAAAATACTAACACTTAAATTAATCCGAGTCTCGTATATGTACATTATCGATAAATAATTCACCAAGGGTAAGAACGCTCTTTAATAAGTAATAAATAATCTTTAAAAAACAATACGATCCCACACATCACTGCTCCTATACCATCAGCAACGACCCAGCAGCGGATCCCTCGGGAGGACTATATTTTCGGCTCCATTTACGCGCGGTCGTTGGCCTATACCCTCGCCCCCAAACTTCTGCGGTCGCGCGTGCTCAGCCGTGCTATTGACCCTTTTTCCTCTCCTCCGTGTAGCGAGCAGGTGATCCGGCAAGGGTCGCGCCGCAACAGGTAGTAGGTGTATGTAGATGTATATATATAGGTATATACAATCGTTAGCGTCGAGTGAGGAAGAGCGGGCTATTGAATCTTCTTCACATTTTGATGGATCGAAAGTGTTCCGAGAAGTGTTTTTTTATTGGAAGGTCGTGGGTGGAATAGAAATCTTATTATTCCAAGCGCTGGTTGATTTTATATCGATCGTGATATCGTGATCTAATCAGCTCTGTCTTAGTACTCGAAACGTTCGGTTCGCGTGTGTGTAAACTGCCGCGCGCGCCTTTTACGTATATTTATACATACGCCGCGTGCGCTTGTCCGTTGCTCGCGTTACATCCACGCGCAATTGCACCTGTATATATAGTCTTGTGAGACATGCGGTCGCCCTGTACTTTTCAATGGCTCCGCGAGCGGTGGGAAAAATTTGGAGCTCGCGCATGCTAAATGGGTAATGAGAGAGTTATTTTTTTTAAATTGAAGGGTGAAGGTTTGCTGTATATCAGTTGGTGACTTGTAATGTCTTATTTGTGCTCGCGCATTCATTTTTTAAGAGGGAAATAGTTACCGGTGACGGACGCGGCATGCTTTTATAATTGTGCGGTTTGCTTTTTTAAAATTATATATTTTTGATGGTTGGCGGGAGCGTTTTATTGAACCCGGCTGTCTGTTTTTATTCGGAGGTATGCATGTTTATAATATGCGGGAGTAGAATGAATAGAGGTAAGGATATTTATTAAATTTACGCAGGTAAAGTCGGAAGTAACGGATGAATTTATAATTTTGTTAGCTCAATAATTCTTCAATGTATTCCGAAAACGCGAGAATGTACAAAATACAATATACAATTTTTTCGCAAATAAGAAAATTGCTGCCATTGGCGCATGCTATTTTAAATTTTATTTATAATTACCCTATTCCAAGTCTAAAGTTCAAGAATCAATTTTAAAATTTCTTATGCGCAAAGATAGATAATTTGAAGTTCTTATAAAAGCATATTATATTAAATTCAACCATATATGCATAACACGTTAAAAAATTGTTAAATGTATAGCAATTGCATAACGAAAACCATGTTTTCCACATGTTTTTAAGAAAGTTTATTTTTTACTGTCACAAACTTCCTGAACAGAAGAAAAAAACCAGTGATTACTAACATTTACAAAAAAAAAAGTACTAACTTAGACCGAACTACATACCGGACACCAAACCGATCCCCCGTCGCAAATCATTACTCGAAACGAGCGCATAAGCCAGCCTCCGAGCAACGAAAACGGCACCGCGCACACACCCTCTCGAAACAAGCGGCAGCCTAATGCGAACCGCACGCGCGCTCCAGTTCATACATTTATGCGGAAAAATGCAATCCGCTTACGCCGTAAAAAGATGGCTAATGAGAGCTAGCTCATTACTCGCCTGCTGGAGCGCTCGCTCTCTCTCTCTCTCGGCTCCCGGCGTCCGCTGCGCGCGTGCGCGTTGCGAAATCGAATTTAATCAAGGCTCTCGAGAGCTTATTCTTAAGGTGCTGCGGCGCGCGCACTTGTCGAGGAGATCGATGCCGCGCGAAGAATGGCTCGCCCAGGCCATTTGTACGTGACCCGCGCAAGCGATACGGACTGTGTGTGTGAGTGTATCCGCATGTGTATGTGCATGTGCATGTGTGTGCATATGTGTGTGTATATGTGTGTGTTTATGTGTGTGTATGTACATATGTGTGTATGTGTATGTGTGTATGTACAAACATGTGTCTGTGTATGTGCATGTGTGTGTATGTGTATGCGTGTGTGTGTGTGCATGTGCATGTGTATGTATGTGTATGCGTGTGTGTGTGTGTGTGTGTGTACAAGAATTGTATATGAGAGTGCTCTAATCGTGAAAATTTCAAAGCTGTAAGTAGACGGCAATTTGTTGTTAAGCTGTTTTTGGGATTGGGACTTCGTTATCGTTTTGAGCGATTTTTATGGCTCGGGTTTTTCTACTGTAAGTAGGATTCGAAAATTACTTTAAGACAAGTTGAGATTATTTTTAGATTTCTTAAGAAACTCTTTTTATTGGTAAGTACTCTTTTCTAATTTTCTTCAGTTAACTAATCTTTGGAAATGATCTTAGTGTTTAGTTGTAGTTATTATTATTGCAATTATTTTAGCTTCACACAATTGAAGACAAACTAATGAATGACATAATAGCGTTAAAAATATGCAATAGTAATACGATTTCCCCGACCTATCCTCAAGAATAATTTTATTTTTAAAACAAAAAAGCCAATTTAAACTAGAATCTATCAAAATCTTGCTTCGAATATCGAACTCATTCCACAACTCCACTCACGTTCCAGCCGACTAATCGCTGAAAAACTAATTACCACAAATCAAGCCTAGCGCGATAATTGCGAGCCTCGCAACACCACAATCGAATCGCTCAGTTTAGCAAATAATCGCCGAGGGAAAAGAGAATCCTGCAATCGGAAAATTCTACACAATAGAGCCTATAAATTACCGGCTCGCGCGTCACGTTGTCGAACAGCCGCGCGGGCAAGCGCAAACGATCCAGGTATATACGAGACGTATTATATACCTATAAGCGACATCGCGATTATCGCGCGAGCACATGCGCGCAGGATGGCTCCTATACACGGACTCGGGATGTATATACTTTCTCGGGCGCGAGGTAAAGGACGGCATGGGTGAGCTAATGAGGGGAGAAAACGGGATCGAGAGAAGACAGAGAGGTAGGTACGTGGAAGGTGGAGGCGACGAGCAAGACCTTCTTGGAAATTGTCGTTTTGTTGGGATACTATTTTTTATTATATCGTATACAGGCGCACGTATTTGTATGTGGATATGTGTGTGGTGTGTGTGCTTGTGTGTGGGTGTGTGTGTGTGTGTGTCTGTGTGTTCGCAGGTGCGCAAAAAGAAAAAATTTAAAAAATTTAGAATTTCTAAGATTTCTCGGGAAATTCAGCGAAAAGTAAAAGTTGGATCATCGTAATCCAACCATCAAAAGACTTGAGGCAGACCATAAATTTGACGATCCATCAGGCTAAACTTTCAAAGCACACCACGCACTCCGCAATTTCCCCAGCATCCCACAAAACTCTTTCTCTCCAAGCTACATCCCGCGCGCATCTAACGGTGTATCCTCGCGCGGCAACTCGGTATAATCAAGGTCGACACTCAGCCACTCTCTCGCGCGATCCAGAAATTATCAGGTAAAAAGAATGATCCATCAGCCGTCTTCAGCTCTCCCGGCGTCAACCGCGCGTCATCCTCCTGTATATCCCTCGCTCGGGCATAATTTCAGGCCGCTCTCTTACACAGGGCCGCAAATAGAGAAGAGAGAGAAAATTTCTCGTCAGGCGCGCGTGTCCGTTTTTCAATCAGGCCCGCGCGGTAATTCTAGTGTCCACGGACGAACGTCTCGCCGCGATAGGGTCAAATAGGCGAAAAAGGCCTCGTAAATTAATAGTCTATTAAGAGGAAGCTCCGGCCGCTGGGAAAAAAAGACGAAAAGCTAATCACGCTAGTCCCTTCGACGATATCTCCTCGCTCGAGCGATCACCTCGTGAGGTGTCTAAATGGGAACGGTACATTACGCGCGTGTGGATGCGCTGGGTCCTTTTTGCTTGGTTGAGTCTAATTGGGGATTGACTGAAGGATTGGATTCTCCGGGGACGGACAGTTGTGTGTGAGGCTGGCTTGAGTTTATTCAAGGTGTATATAAGCGCTGGATATACTCCTTCGTGATTTTGAATAATTTTACAATGCCCGTATCCGGATCTATAACATCCATAAGGCCACGCCTAAGCAAGCTCTACACGAAAATCGCTACATCGACGTTTGACTTTGCTTCGAACGTGAATTATCATCGCCTTCGTATAACACACCTGTATACTAGCCTAATGCGAGCTCGCGTTTGGTTAATGCTAGTTTGATACTCCGACGGGGCTGCTCGTTAATTAAGTAGTCGGGTTCGAGCGCTAGCCGGAAATTTGTCCGGCGATTACTAAAGCGCGGTGTTTATTGAGAGCGATGTAAGTTGGAAAGGGTTACGAGTGTCGTTTTGTTGGCTTGGTTATGACTCGGCGATTTTTATCTTCTGTTTGGCGGGTTTCGGCGCTGAGAGTCAGAGCTTTTTAGCGCTGGGTGATTGTTATCGGCGATTCTGAAATGAAACTTGTCGTTACAAAATCTTGTGTTAATGGTATTAGAGAAGGTTGAAGTTTATTGGAAAGTTTGTTAATTCGGATTGGCTTTTTATTGAAAAATCAGGCAGCGTATAAAAACGGATATTTTACTTTTCCACCCAGATCTTCATAGTCAAGACGACCTAAGCCAACTCGCGTAACTCGCATTCAATTTAATAGTATCAGACAGTCGCGTTATAATTGCAATATAATGTAGTCAACAAGTATGACATTTGTACTGGGAGCGAGAGTCAAAATGAAAAAAAGTAGGAAAAAGAAAAAGTCATCAGTCGATGGAATATATTCAGAATATTTTATGATAAACGTCTTAATTTGAATTATGACTAAGCATATTCATAGGCACACACAGCATATTCTCCATTTAAACGCTCCGGAATGTATTAGCAAAACTTGTTTTCCGCGCATAGATATTATTAAATTACTGTATTATCAAATCGAAATGATCTAATTTCTCCCGCAGTCGGAGGAGTTACGTTTTCAGGTATCCTTATTATATATGAATGCCGTAAATGCGCGGCCATAAGAAACTGATTTGAATCGGGACATTCATTATTGTTACTAAATTATTGGCTCTCCGTTGGAAAAGATCTGATTTCTTCGATATCAATCCAATTGATACATTTCAATATGTAGATCGAATTATTAAATTAAACATCGACTTATAACGTAATCCTTCCCTTACTTTATTGTACATTCTAATACACACAGCTTCTTTAAAATAACTTAATCCTTCACAAAAAAAAAAAACTGTTCGATAACATCTACAAAAAAGTTGCAGTGTCGCGTTACCTAAGATTCATTTTCAATGAAACCTAATGATGAATCAGACATTAATCAAATTAATGAATCTGATTAATGCCACAACAAAACCAGCGACAACCAAACGCGTCTAATTCATGACGAGAAGGATAAAATAATTCAGAAATACGGAATCGGAAAAAAATGTCGTCGCGCGCAGAGCAAAAGAGGGGCAGGATTGTGCGTCACACGGTACAGTTCGATAAATCGTGACGTACATTTTAGGCCGAATAAATAATCGCCTCGGGCCTGGGCCAGCCGCTATATTACCTCTTTGATTCCACTCTTCCGCGCAGAAATCTCGGAATATCCATGTGCGTATCCCATATGATTATGACGTAGGCGACAAGGGATCGTTCGATTTTGCTGATCAAATTGAGGAAAATCGTGAAAGGTACGTTTGGAAGTGTGAAGCCTTTGACCTTTATTTATTCGTAAAATTTACAAAAACAATTAAAAAAAACAGTCCTTTCCAATAAAACCACCTCCCTACTCTCTTCTAACGAAAGCCCCAGTGCATAAAACATATCACTCCACCTATCCATTTTTCCCCGCGCGATTATTTAATTAGCAGCTTCCATACGCGCACGCGACGATCCAGCTCCTCGCGAGCTGATAAAGCCACAGGCTCGCATATATATACGAAAAGACTCGTCCGACCGGTAGGCTAGTGTATCTTCCGCGCGCTGCGAGATTGCTTATATACAGGAGACGCGTGGCGCCTTTCGCTTACGCTGATAAGACACACCTGCTAATGCGACTTGCCGCTGGAAGGCTTAGATACGGCTGTTTTACAGCTGGCCGTGCGGCTTTGATTGCGTTCACTCGCTGGTAGTTTTCGTGTCGGTTACTTTTTTTAGTGGTTCGCGGGTAGGTTAACTTGGTTGTGTGATATTATAAATTTTTTTAGCGCTGTGCTGTAAACTCGATGAAGCATCGAATTGCAAAGTGTATTTCTAATTATTCGGACGCGAATATAGGCAGCTGTCTGAATCATCAAACGGCAGCGTGTTTTGAAAGAACAAATTGGCTCAGATGAACGAGACACTAGAAAAATCCCACTTAAAAGGCACTTTGTTAACGTCAAAACAATTAATAATCCACGACGGCGATCGAGCGTAAGAGCAAAAATTCACTTTTTTCCTCTCTCACTCTCCAACCGCGTCGTTTTATTTCACGTGAATCAGCAACATCGAGCCCGCAGGTCATCTTCCTAGCCGCTTCTATTCGGCACTCAGGCAAATTAAAACTATGGGGCCTTTTTTCTTATCGGACTGCTCGCTGTGTGCCCGATTAAAGCTAGTCCGTTCCCATCGATGAGATATACGCTTTTTATTCAGCGCCCGAGCCTAAACGTTTCTCCGAACGGCCGATGATTTATGCGCGCGTATCAAAATTAATATCGTAATCAAATTTGAGCACATAATTCACGCGCCAAAGTACGCCTCGTTTTTCATCCGAAATTTTCATGCCCTCGTAACAGCCGCTTTATTACAGTCCCCACGGTGAAATTCGCCGATTCGCAATTAAGCGTAACCACACAGTACCCGATTTTTTTTTTAATCATCTCCGCGCAGCCCGGTCATTAGGCAACGCGAGCCGTCATTATCACCCACTCTCAGAAAAAACTCATCCTCCAGTCCTTGACGCCGCGGCTCAATAACGTGAGAAACCAGACGCTTATCCTCTCGTTATGCAATGCTCGTTTTTAACGAGAGGAGGAGAAGCGCGCGCCAAGTGCAAAAGAAATCAATCATCGCGCGCGAGCGCGTTTACATATCTCAAAATCGATCGCAGCCTCCATTCGAGGCTCCTGCTCGGCTGCGCTAATCATCGATTAACATTTCCCTCGGCTCCTCTCGAGGCTGTCAGTTTCGAAAAGCCGCACGCGGATGATTCGGTTGGACGTCAATTTGCGCCTCGCGCCAGCGCGTGTACTGCTTGAACCCTGAACTCTCTCTCTCCTCGCACCTGCTTTGAGCGAGGATAAAATCGAGATCGGGACGAGAGAGAGGTTGTAATTTCTTTTGAGTAATAACGGTCATTATGGTTAATAGCGTCGGGTGAGAGTGTTTTCGAAATTTTTTAGTGTGATTCGTGGTTTTTTGTGGCTGAGGGGTTTTTTTGAGAGGTTTGCGAGTGGTTATGTGGGGCGCGGGAGGTGGTGAAATTGGAGAGTTAGGTTCGGTAGGACTGAAAATATGGTTTTGGAAAAGTGTGTTTGTGCGATTCGAATTTTTGTTGGGAGTTTAATGGATTTGAGCGAGGGCCAAAATGTTTTATAGAAGCGGTTATTAGCGGGATATTATCTTGAGATTAAAGTAAATTAAAATCTAAATTAATCATTATAATATCATTGTAATTTACTAACAGGATAATGTTACGGCTGATATAATAGTTGAAAACTGTGTAATTAAAATGAAATTCAAACTATTAAAGTAATTGATAATAATTAATGGTCAATCTCGGTTATCAGATCCTTATTTTAATTATCAGAGAATGCTTTTAAAATTAATACAAAGGAATGTAGACGCTGTAATAGTACCTGACCAATTAATTTTCTATACGATTTTCAATAAAATATTGTACATCATCCAACTGAACTCTACTAATATCCATCATAGCTTAATTCAAAAACAAAAAAGAAAACACCGCACAAACATTCCCGCATTCCTGAAAAAATTCCACAGCTCGCAATCTCCGTATCACCATCCTAAAAGCCCACAAATAAGAACAAAAGCAAAAAAAAAAATGCTTGTTACGCAACTCGCGCGTGAGCCGACGACCTGTTGCGCTCGCCCGCGGGAAAAAGGCAGAGCGAAATATCAGCAGGGCTGATCTTGAGATTCGTCCCTCCGAGAGGTGACGAGAACGAGCTCTGAGATGAAGATCGAGATTTTCGTGTGGGGGGAATGATGTGTAAAGTTTAACCGTTTTAAACGGGCTGTACGTGATGTCGGGGGATGGGAAGATTTGTGCTGGTGGGAGGAAGCTGGGAGGCGGTTGTTTGTGATGTGTGGAAATGTTTTATTTTCACTTATTTTTTTGAATTGTTATAGTTGTCGGCTCGGTATACGTGGAAGATAGAAGAAAGACACTTATTTTTAATCTATGAATGACTTTTTGATCACTTGTATGATAAATTTTTTAAATTCTTATGTTTTGATACTAGAATACACAAGGTTTCATTATCAGTATACGATTTTTAAAAATCTAAATTAAGAAACCTAAAACATCAAGCGCAAATTCAACCCACAGTCCATCCTCACCCAAATCCCTCTAATCAACCTAACCACCTTCTCCCAAAAACCTCCGTACCTTGACCCGTCATTGCGGTACCTCGCGGACTTTCCCAAAAACTTCGCTTCTTCCCAGTACTCTCACCTAAAAAAAAAGCCGCCCATTTTCTCACGCAATAAAGGACACGAAGCGAGGCGAAAGGGCAAAGCTCGAGTGTCGCGGCCGGCGTGTAAGAAGCCGGCACGTCTTCTATATATAAGTACACGAAGCGAAGCGCGCGAGCTGCACTTCTGGCCAGTGCGACTCTTCCGGGAAGCGCAGTTTCGTCAGATCGTTACGCGACGAGTCGCGCACGCGCGCTCGCTGTGTAATCGTTTAATTCACGTCGCCGGCCGAGAGATCGCCGCAGATTAGCACTTGCTGTGGGGGCAGTCGGTGGGAAAAATCGGTTTTAGTATTGCGGTTGGATTAAAGTGTGTGGTGAGTGTCTTAGTAGGTCTTTTTCGAATTGTTATGGTGGAGGTATCGATCGTATTGTGAGCGTACGAAGATGTTTGTTTGATAGGTGGAATCGATCTATTTGCATATTTTTTTTCAGTTGAGAGGATTGTGCGGCCGATTTTTCGAGGCGTGCCGATTTTGGTGCCCGCTGCTTTACATTTTTATTGAATAAGTGCGAATTTATGCGAGTAAGGGTAATGACTAGCTTGGGGAACGGGTTTTCGAGGCTGGGAGAGATGAATTATGTTGTAAATAATGTTTATAAATAGAGGAGGCTCTTGCGTTTACCGATCGAGGATTCGAGGCGGCTGAATTATGATTTTTCTTTTCTGCATTGACATGCATTAATTTTCGTAATAATAATATTTTTCTTTTTGAGATTTCTTACTTCGGGTGAGAAAATTGATTTATTTATAACGGTAATTACATAAATCATAAGTTGATTAAAATTTTACTTAATAATATTTAGTATGCTCCTTTGGCTTGTGTGGTTTGATAAACTTCGGTATGATGTATGTGACTTTATCGTCACACGAACAGTGTCAATAAACATTTTTTTCTAGTTCAAGAGAGGACAAAATCGACGTCTAAGGCCAAATTCACACATGTACATATACAATTATCGATTTTATATTAATACTTAAATCATCTCCATATAAGTACATTACACAAACTACAGGAAAAGATCCACATCATCAAAAACGGTTTTCCGTTGGAATTCATTATAAGCCGGCACACAATCGCCTATGACAATAGATTCGTCTCTGTTTGTCCAGCCGCGCAGATGCAAACTGACGTTGCAAGAATCGCGCCGAGATGACGGCGCATCCGTGGCGCGTCTTCGAGGACTGTTTGAGTTTTCGCAGATGCTCGTTACCTCGAAAACTCAAAGAAACTTTAAACAGCGCGTGCCATGACTATTTGGGTTACGTCATCCAACTCCTCGTCATTCTACGAAAGCGAAGGAATTAATTTTTTACACACGCACGACTCGCTTACATATTCCATAACTGTCTCCCACTATTCAGCGTTACAAAAAAACAAAGATTTAAAATGTTTCTCTCACAGTTGAAATAAACGAGCAAAAATAATCTCACATCCACGCCTGTACCAACAAAGTATCAATCCCCCCCGAAACTCGTTCCATCCCGATCCGTTCCATCGCCTGCCTTCAGAGCCGACAATCCGCGGCAGAACTGACTGACTGGATACGCTGCAATTTTCGCGCCACGCAGTTATGCACAAACAAATTCGGGCGAACATAAAATTTCACGCGGCGAGCAGCGCAGCATGTATACGAAATTCCGCGGACAGAGCCGAAAAGGAAGCGCGCGGCCGCCGGCCTGAATCATTTTTACGGCTAATTACGGCTTAATTGCAAGGTCCGTGATCTCGCGTGCGCGTGTACTTTAATTACTGTGCCACGGACGGACAAAACGATTCCGACAAGCGGCGTGTGTGTCATACCGATCGAGATTCCCCGGTGTGATGGTTTTTTTATAGGTTGAGCAGGGCGCGGTTCACCGTTAAAGGAAGAGGGTTTCGGTTTGGGTGAAGATGAGGTTTTGAAGTGGTGTGGGTGATTTTGTTTGCTGGAAGGTTGAAGTTTGCTGTGGAGTTGTGAGACGGTGTTTGCTGTGACTGGATACTAAATTAATTTTATTAAATTATGTTGTATGATCTAATATTTTGACTTTTCGAAACAAACCTTAAAATAAATATGTTAGGCTTCATTGTGCCTATAAACTGACGAGAGATACAATAACCGATGATTTCAGGAGCAGGCTGGTGGTGCTTAAAAAAACAAACGTATTAAAAACACATTTTAAGTTTGTACATGGATAAAATTTTATAATAAAAATTGCAACGAAAATCGTTGCGAAAATTACTGTGTTGCACAGTAAACGAGCAGTTCTTGTATCCGTTATTTTTATGTGAAGCCAAGTAATTTTTATCGTTCCAGCACAATAAAAACTCGTCTGCTAGAGAGAAGATTGCCACGTTTTGCCGCTAAATGTTATACAATAATTTATATACTAAATTCTTATAAATATTATAATTATCTTTAATAAAAAATGCTAATTTAATAATATTCATTTAATTATTATAAATATTACCAAAATAAATAAATATTGAAAGTTAAGCCTTCGAAGCATGTTACCTAAAACCGTGTACTTTATAACTTTTACCAACACTTTTTGCTTAGTCTTAAGAAGGAAAAATTTAACTAAGAGTTCAATAAAAATTAATAATTTTCCACCATTTCATTTTTTCTGAAATTGAACTTCTGTAAAGCTTTTGTCAAACTAAACTAATCTACCGATAGGTGCGTAATATTTAATGCCTTAGGTTATTCTGCTAATGCGGTTAAATATTGTTACGAAGTAGGTGCAATGTGAATAATCACATTTTAAACTACTCGATTGTATGAATTCGTAATTCACATCTATTTCTAATATTGATAAATTATTGATTGTAGTATTAAATGAATAAATAATTTGATTTATGTGATATGAACTTTTCAAATTAACTAATTCTAGTTTTGCGATGTTAATGCTTTTTGCGATTATCTCTTTGACATAAAGTACATTTACTTCTATATTGGAAATTTAATAAAATTGTGTTTATTGAAATAAAATGTTCTAGATTTACCATTACAAGCAGTAAAAAATTTATCTAATCATTTAATTTCAAAAATGTTTTTAATGTTCTTTTATATTTTTATCTTAATTTTTAAATTTTGTACAATAATTGACACGACTGAAGACAAAGCAATGGACATTTTGTTAAAAGATACTAAATATTTGAAATTCTATCAAGTGATATTATACACATTTAATTTAAAAAATATTATCTTAAGAGAAATT
>UELX01001081.1:0-51654 GCA_900480035.1 Eupelmus urozonus
TATATATATATATATAATTAAAAAAATTGATTAAAGTCAACAAATTAATTATTTATCATAATCATTTAACCCTTTAACGTACTTAAGAATATTTTCGTGCTTGGGGGAAAACCCCCAACTTTAAGAGGTCGCTGCAGTACACAAAACATAATTAAAATAAAAATGCTATTAAAATAGTTTATTTGTACCTAGTCATTACAAACTCTGGAAAAACTTCTATCAAAAAACTCAAAAATTTTCAAAGCTAGGGCGTGCATGAAAGAGTTAAATACTTACTTTTTGTATATTTTGTATTATAATGAAATGCAAATTCCATGGATGCAAAAACTAAATGTTATTTTTTATTTATTTTAATCTTCATATTCTGTGTTACAGCAACAAATTGATTCATCATCGTCGTTATTATCTTCTACTTCAGGAAATGCACATTCTACAAACTAAAACAAAAAAGAGAATTTAAATGAAAAAATAATATTATACGAGAGAAAATTTTTTAATATCATATAGCTGCAAGTTAATTAAAATAATTGAATGAAAGTTATTTTATAAATTAGACCTACGTAGTTGCTTCATTATACAGATTGTTCAAAAAATATCGAACTGACTAATTATCTGACATTCCAAGATGAAGACTTTATCTCAGTAAAAGTTGTCTAACGTATTAAGAGACTTCTTAAATATCATGCAATTTAACCTGAAGTTTTTTTTCAAAGATTTTTAAAGGCTTGATTCAAATCGAAAGGCGTTTGTTTTAAAGGCTTTTATCTCATTCAGTGGCGTTTGGATTCTTTTTGTGCCATAAAATATTGAATAGGCCAATAGGGATAGTTTTGACTTTCAGTGAAGATATTCCAGCAATAATTTAAGGGTGTATAGTTATTCTATTTTTTAAATTATTATGTAGAGCTGCAGAAAGAAAATTTGTTTATTTCATCTATATAAATTGTATCAAACGATATCGCTAATTAACCAAATTTTACAATATTATAGAGAAAGCTTTGAATTTTTTAATTTTTTAGACCAGGTTGGTATTTAGTGTCAATAAATGTATGAAAATGTATACTTGCACTGTAAAGAGTGACAAAAATATATTGCATAATCAAAAGAAGAGAAGGTTTTATGGAATGTATATCTCTGTGCTAGTAGCGTACCAGAATTTCAAATTGATATCAATTTAGAAGATAGCTTCTTATTTTTAGACCTACGCCTATTCTTAAAATAACTACAAAAGGTCATTTTTTAAATATTGCTCAATGAAAATATGGGTACTAATTTTTTGGCTTTTAATTTTCAGTTTTCAAATATTCCTCCTCAAGTGGTTTTTTTAATGGAGCATAATAACGTTTCATATCTAATACTACAGTACTCTTTATAATGATGAGAGATTCGGATAGCTTAATGGATTCAGATAACTATTCAATAATTAAGATAATTATTCGGAAAGCAAAATCCTGACGTAATGTGCCAATTTGACATCACGTTTTCTTTCAACATAATAAATCGCTTCAACAAAGATCCTAGAAAAAAAGGATGACCAACAAAATCTTACATACCTGTTTAATTGATAATTATCTGATTCAATAAATTTTATACACTCGATATATGTGTAATATTTTTAATAAACGCATTAATTATTTTTAGATACTTCGTACGCAAAGCTCGATTTCACGCACTATTAAATAAAAATCGTATACTAAAATTTGGCCTTGAGCACGGCTTATCAAAAACTACGGTTTAATACATAAGTGAGAAGGTGATTTTCAACTTTTCGGTGAGATCATATCCCCATGATCCTAAAATCACTCTCACTCACTAGTATAGAAATGTAATATTTAACACTCGTATTATGAGACTTTTTATGATTTTAATAACTTACATTTACTTGTTTGCACTCAACTCCTGCTCGAATGTTAAATGCTTTTTGAATATATCTTATAGCAAGACAAAACATCATTTTGTCTCGATTATTTTCTTCCATTATACAATTTAAACAATCATTCAAATGTTCTTTTTCTTGCTCGTATTTTTCAACTAATGAGGAGAATTGTGTTGTATATTTTTCAAATTCTCGTTCAAGAACTTGATTTTCTTCATTTCGAATCTTTTGATTTTCAATTTTTAAAGTTTTATCATCTTGTGATGTTGACTTTGGCAACAATTCGTTTTTAATATAACAATTAATGTTTTCCATCTATAATAACAATCATAATATACTATTTTTATAGAAATCTGCTTTAATTCATACTTACCTGATCTGCTTGTCTTGTTCTTATACATTTCAAATGTTCATACTTTAAAACTAATTTTTCGAAATTTTTCACGATAAATTTCACTTCGTTTCTGTACTTCTCCATTTCTTCTATAAAAACACAACACGCCTCTGAATTTACTTTAAGTGCGTTGATAATTTTTCTTTTATCTTGCTTATTTGGGTTGTAACATACGTTATGTTTATCGCACTCCTTTAAAAGCTTGTCAACCTATAAATACATTTTTTCTATAAAGATCTTTATTATTACTAGAAATATTTACAATTATTATTTATCAATCTACCTTACACAGTTCTTTCTTTACTTTTTTCATAACTTTTTGTAAACGAAGATTGCAATCTTTAGTATTATGACACTCCATACTATTTTTAATATTAATTTTTATAAAATATGTTATTAAAATATGTTTAGTAGAAAGAAACAAAAGAAACGAGAAAATTTATATTTAAATGTTAACTTTCTTCATTTGCTCAATATAATTTTCGGAAAACAAGATAAAGTTAAGTTTAAAAAAAAATATTAAATTAATTTTATGTCAGATCTCGTAGAATGCTATTCGCTATACTCAAGAACTTAATAAAATATACATCAAATAGCGATATAATTTCTTAACTTACAGCGATTACAAACGTTAAAACATTCTAAAAAGATCTTATAATAATCTAGTTCTTCCATTCACCTGCATCGGTAACGTACAATTTTAGTCCATACAACTATATAATTATTCAGCTATCCTAAGTTTAATTTTCTACGAACGTCATTTATTGTTATCTAAAATTTTTTCCGTCTTCTGTTGTTCCGTCGTCTTAGTGTCGTTCTCCTTATCCTTTAAAGCTACCAGCTCTTCACCTTCGCGCGCTAATTCCGCATCTTTTGCTCGCTGTTTTTCTTTGGCGTAGTTGTTCCAAGGCTGTTCTGCCGACGTACCCCATATCAAATGAACAATGCAGCTAACTCCGAGATTCGCCGCAGAGATTAGAAAAACAAGGCGCCACTGACCGATGGTTTGCTGATGACAGAAAATTTTTTATTGAGTTGCAGAGAAAATTATGAAAATTCATGTTTCAGTTCAATAAGTTTTAGAATCAATAAAATAGCTAGTTTCAGTAAAGTATTAATAAGAAATCATTTGAAAAAGCGATAGAAATGATCAATTTATTATTTTAAATGTTAAATTCAATAAGTATAAAAAAAACTCACATTATTATTTGTAAGAATCCCAACGACTAACGAGGACAGAAAACCCGCCGGCGAAGTCACCAGATTACAAAATCCAAAGAGCACACTGGCATAGTTCGCGCTGAGATCTACAAAAGCGGGTATAGTCCCGCTTGAAACAGCCCCATTGATAGCCGTTCCAGCGATCATAAGAAAAGCCGCATAACCAGGCTCGCAACCACTAAAACTGAGCCCAAGGGTGAGCAGACCCTGACCACCAGCACAGACTAGGTTAGCAAGCTTGCGCACTCCCGTGAGGCTAAGTCGCTTGGTACGTAGCAGCCAGTCGCTGAAGATCGAAAACAGGTAGGAGAAGATCATGCGAGCTACGTGCGGCGAGCCCGAGAGTAGGCCGGTCTAGGTGAAGAAATAATTGATCAATAATTGTTAAAGTGCCTTTGATTTAACAAAATCGTACCGCGTTGATGTTCCATCCTTGCACGTAGTTGAAGTAGGACGGCGCTTGGGTCATGAAGGTGAGGAAGCCCCATACGCCACCCCAGTGAGCGATTATTGTTACCCAGAACGGTCCTGATGTGAGGATTGCCTTCCAAGGCACTTTCTTGCTGACTTTTCCTTCGGTGTGTTCGTTTGACGATGCAGCGAGACTGTTGACGATGTGGTTTTTCTCCTCGTCGGATATTCGGGGATGCGTGCGCGGTGAATCGTAAACCATGAATAGCCAAAAGATGTACCTTGGTGGTAAAATGTACTTTATTAAAAATCTGTACGTGATTTTGTAAAATTATAATAAAAAAAAGGCAATTTTTAAAATTTGTTGTTTTCTGTAAGCTATCTTAGGAAATTAATTACATTTACTTCAATTTTATATTGAGGAGAAATGGAATTGTAATTATGAAAATTGTAATTATATAAGACGTACTTTTTCAATAAAAAAATGATGTACGAAATAATGCTAAATGTGCAGCAATTTTAGCAAGGTATAGTAAAAATGTCTATTACTGTATAAAAGTTTTAAATATATAAATACTTTTCACAATATTTTAAGTATATACTGATAAGAATATTCGCAGCAATACGGAAAAAGATGTTCTATAAATTACTGTTTTCTACTAACAATGGGCCTGAGTCATACTAAAAAAATATTTTTATATGCAAATATTGCTAGTACTCTAATAAATTTTATTATAATACTATCAAAATTTAGTAAAAATGCCGTCCTTTTGATTCTGCTTCTCCATCTATTACTTCACGATGAAAAAAAGGGTCTTTCTAATTTAATGCTACAAATTAGTGATTTTTACCATACATCCTTAGAATTCGTTTACAGAATGCATGAAAGCCTTGAATGTAAACTAATTAAAAATCGAAAAATTATAATCCTAGTTTTTACGTTATCTTCTCTTATCTTCTAATCTTTATATCTCAAATATTCCACTTTGCTCCTGTTCTTTCACTTAAAGAAAAATCTATACAACTCTAGCAAAAACCGGTTAACTATCATTTTTCATTATAATTAACAATTAATAAATCAAAAATTTCTAACCACACGATTCCAATCGCTGAGGTAATATGAAAGACAGCCTCCCAACCATAAGCCGCAATGATGGTTGCACAGAGCGGATAGGTGATAGCCGCGCCCACGGAACTACCTGCGAACAGAGGCTAAGCTGATCGAACAAGAACGATTAAGTGCGAACAAAGTTCGCGATGTAACTGCACAGAAATAACTCTGAATTAGCCTGTCTCACCCAGGTATGAGCTGACGAACCGGCTGCGCTCCTCCGGTGGTATCCACTTGGCTGTCATATCGTGCATCGATGGCCACACTACCCCCTAAAAGAAAAATCTTGGGTTATATCTACGGTTTTATTGTAATTGAACGTTCAAAACTTAACTTTTAACTTACGGAAATCAAGCCCTGCAGAGCCCTGATGAAGATGAGAGCATTGAGACTGTAGTGGGTGGCGTAGGGTATGAGAAAACCAAGTAAGGCGACTAGTACGTTGCCCATGCCGAAGACTATCTTTGTGCCGTATTTGCGGGCCAAGAGACCGCCTGGAAGCTGGAGAATCCAGTGAAGCCAGTAGTAAGCCCCTAGGGCAAGGCTCTGCTGGTACTCGTTCCAGTGATACTTACCGATTGTACTCTTTTCGTTATTCTTGTATGATAGAAATAAAAATAATGTTATTAGTCTTTATTTTTTTTCTTTTTGTCAAATAGCAAAACAATCCTTAAAACTTTCAAAGGATTCTGTGTAATTAAACGCGGAAACTTTTACGATTTTGGAAGCATCACTATACTGTTCAATAAAACTACAATGCTTTGCATTAAAGTTTATCTCTATGTAAAATAAAATTTATCACAAAATATTGTAACAATTTTCGCAAAGACTATGAAAATTATCTCGCTAGCTGTGTCATTTTTTTTAAACAGCGTTAATAATTTTTTATTCTTACCAGGACAGTTTTTGAAGTAGTTGTGATAATCGTCGAAAGTTTCACAGTAGTGGATAAGGTCAGATTAGCCAAATCCTCATGATTGTGAACCGTTAAATTTGTTGGTAATTGTTCCTGTACACATTCGGAAGCCGCAGCAGAGTGTTCACGTGGCACGACCATAGCGACTATCGCTAAGTTTAAATTGTTCCTTAACATGTAGTTTACAGCGAAACCCCAGAAAGCTAGGATCCATAGTACGTCTCGGCAGGAGATGCATTCTTTACCTTTAACTTTTAGATATATGTATATTTTAAGTTAATTCTTTGACATTCTTTTAAGTTTTCAAATGTATCTTAACATAAATTAAAAGGTGAAAAGTAAAATCGTTACTTTTATACTATAATATAGTTGTAGGAAAAACAGAATAGTTTCGTTCAAAATTATCTATTTTAATCTTTACGATACCGTAAAGTTTTCTTAAATTAGTAATTTACAGCCGTTTTACTTTACATGATAAAGATCTGTGTATCTTTTATAATTTTTTTTAGATTGGACCTTGCAAATTTTTCATTTTTATGCTATTTTGCTTATCTTTCATTTTTCTGCTACTTATCTACATCGATTTTAATACACGGTTTAGATGATAGGTAGTTATTGAGTCTCAAAAATAACTTTTAATGCATGTTTATAAAAGTAATCTTATATCCACGCATTTGCAATAAATCAATAAAAACTTATATAGTTTATAAGAAAAATGGTGCAAATATATAAATAAATGCGATAAAATTGCTGAAATTCGTGTTTTTGTATAACAATAGATAGAAACAGAAAAGCAATATTGTCGTAAGCTTTAATCAAAAGACATGTAAATTTATTTAGATTAATAATTTTTTATGTATTATTGTACTTAATGTCATAATGTTTTAATGAAAAATACAGATTCAGGCAACAATTTTCTAACAATAATTCCAACATTCTAACATTACGAACCGCGATATCATAGACCAGTCCACTTTCATGGATCGCGGCGCCGAAAGCTCATGGATGCCCTACGCGTTTCAAGGGCATTTCGAGATGCATCAATGATATCATTGTTTCAATTACGCCTATGCGTGCAGCCTGCAGTACGCGGCGATCATCGCTGGCTACAATCAATTTATGCATCGAGCGCCCGCGCTTGTATTTAATAATAGCTGCGGGCCGCACTCGTTTAAGGTACAAAACGCTTCTCAACTCTATTAAAAAGGTATTCGTGGCACGCCAAACTGGCTCGGATGCGCTCGTAAAGATGATTGAACTTGAATCTCATTGTGTATGAATGAAGACTTGCATTTGAAATATTGATGTGAGTTTACGGCTGTTTTATTGGATGATTATTTTGTGTTTATGAAGATAAATAGGTCAGTTGGGTTAAAAAATGAACGTAAGTACTTCCTAAGGTAATAATTGTAAAACTCTGAAATTATATTCACACTTGCACTAAGGAAGCTTAAAGAAATTATCTAAATATTATTAATTATTAGAATACTTTCACCTGAGAGTTGGTTAACTCACCGTTTGTCATGACTGCGCCAATTGAATCTCCTAAAGTAAGTACCTCCTTTACCGTCGGCCGCCGGCGCGCACTTTGTACTTATTTAGCGGCCGATCTTTCAAAAACCGTCGCTCGCTACGTTGACATTCGAGTATGAATTGGTATTCATAAAAAAAAGCGGCGCAGCCTCGACTTTGGTGGGAGTAAAACGAAGAATCGCCGCCTTATAATCGTAGCTTCACATATACTTATATATACCAGACTGATGGTTTGGCTCTTTGCGGTTTAAAGTGAGATGCACGCGTGATCACGTTTTATACTTCAGCTTCGCGTTTCCATATATCGAGACGAAAAAAAATGAACCGAAGTCACGCGCGCTGAGATAAAAGAGATTCTTGCCTCTCCGGATCACTTCGACGTACAGGTAACTAATTAGTTAACTAATTACTCAATGCTAAAATTCACGCAAAAAAACCACATAAAAAAATCAACTTGTCCAACGATTAACATCAAACACACCTCTGCAACACCTCCACCCCACTGCCCAAAAAACCTTAAAGAATAGCGCGAACGTCCGAGTAAAAAGCCAAGGCGGAACTGAACCGGCGCTCCGTAGTATACTGGAATGTTATGCGCCTGGTCGGTGCGGAGCGCTACCTAAATTCTCGTCGCTTCGTTTATGCGCCCCCGCGGCTAGCGCGAGAGGAGTGCGTTCTCTCGGCGATTGAGAGGTAATATCCGAAAAAGGAGGATGCGTCGAGCAGCCTTGGCTGATAAGCTCTCCTAGAGCGCTTATGTGTCGTGTGTGCGCGCGCGCGCTGAGATATGTGGGATGATTGTGTGCCGAGGGCTCATCGTGGTAATGCCACCGCGCAGTGTTTGATTTGTATATGTAAGAGCGCGTGGTGTGTACGTGGGAATTCTGGAAAAATGGATTGATGATAGAGGATTAGGTGATTGAGGTAAAATTTTCTTGGTATTCTTTAAATAGAGTAGAGACATTTTATTGAGTTATGTAATTTTGGTTTTAATAAAATTAGTTTTCGACTAGTTTTTACATTTGGTAAATATACATACATTCAATAAAACAAATCAGTTACAGTTAAGATTTTCGTAGAAATTGTTTATTATAAACTTATATAATGTAAGAAGAGAAAACGGTTCTTATTAGTCCACGCACACCCACAACTGTAATGAAAGTGAGCAAGAAATTATTATTTCCAGTATCAGCTGCAATGTTTACACACAGTTTGAGCTGCAATTGCACTTTATGACATTTATTTTATCATTACATAGATACAATAATTAAAATTGAAGAGCCATTGGAAAGTTCAAATTCCTTAACAATGAGAAGCGGGTATAACAATAGCAAACTCAACGATCGCGGCAGTTCTTAGAGCTACTTATCACGTACTCAAGAGATGAGAAAACTAAACGGTATATGCAGCTCGACAGGATAGGAGAATGACCACTCAATCGGCAATTGCACAGTGTTGAAATGAACTCATAGCTTCTGTAATATGCGGTAATTGGATGAATATAATATTGTTTTTAATATATGAGCAAGTTGTTCATTATTCTTAATAATATTATTGCAGTATTAGATTAATATTTAAAAAGAATAATAATTAATAATTATTATTGTACTTAATATTTACGTTCAAAATTTTTAGCATTTTAGCAACAGAACTATTCCGTATTATCCGTTGTGGGACTTATAAAAAATAAAGGAAATATAAAGAAAATATCATCTTTGTACTAATGCAGCATAAAACGCAAAATAAGATATTTTATAAAAAATATTTATTTAATTTTGTGAAATAATTAATTTAAAAAAAAATGTCTAAATAAATAGATTGAAATTATGGATGTAAGGTAAATCGGTTTATATTTTTACGTTATGGAAATATCACTATTTATATGAATTTTGTACTATTTTTTCTATAGTTATTATTTTGAAACTGATTAATTATATGTTTATACAAATATTTTGTATTATACAGTAAATAAAATATTTCTTGCGTTTAAAAATAGTAAAACAATTTCGGTTCATATAATTTTTTGTATGTTATTTTTATATACGTATTGGTTTATGCATAATGTGCTTCAAGACTCTGATATCACTCACTGTTAAGAACTTTGAATTTTGGCTTTTGTATCTACTTATCATTTCCGGAGTCAACCGGTTGATCAATTTGTGCTAGACTGGGCTTAAAGTATTAGATAAAAGTACAGCAGAACTTTGGATTACTTTTTTTTTGACAAAAACTAATATAAAATTAATAGATTCAATTATGTATTTATTATTGACTTTTAATGCATTATGTTTTGATGTTTTATACGTAACTGTGACTATTAATTTCTTATATACTTAAAAAAAAAGATAAGAAAATTCATAGTTATGTAGTGTTACTCTCAAGGAGCATTTTAAGCCTGATCTGGTATAAATTGATCAAGCGGTCAGCTCAATAATCTGCGGTAAATTGATACAAAAACCAAAAATCAAGGTTTTTAACAATAGTGTGTGAAAGTGTCAGAGATTTAGAAGGACGTTGAAAAAAAAAACGTTTGAAACATCAGTATTGAAGCAATGAAGATTGGTTTGTCCGTTCGATCAATGGAGTCCTTTGTTTATTTACACTACCAATCGGACAATATAATTAATTTAATCAATTCAAAAATTCTGTTGCAAAATTTTATTCCGACTCCTGGTTTAGATTAGGTAACACCTA
This sequence comes from Eupelmus urozonus, assembly GCA_900480035.1. Lineage (NCBI taxonomy): Eukaryota > Metazoa > Arthropoda > Insecta > Hymenoptera > Eupelmidae > Eupelmus > Eupelmus urozonus. The sequence goes on from UELX01001081.1 coordinate 10,157, forward strand.
TACCAAGACTTACTTCTGACTTTTATACTGTAGTATAGATATACTACTCTATATCTCTCCAAACTAATAAAATAAGTAAATTCGACAAAATTTTAAAATTTTAACATTGTTGCGATACGAAATTTTAAAAGAGCATTATTTATTTTTTGGAAATCAATTTTCAATAATTCCAAGACTCGTATAATTAAAGTTATGTAATAAAATATTACTTATGGTTTTTCTGAAAATACAAAGCCTATCTATGAGGCTAAACTAGAACCATTTTTTTAGGATTTTGTGCCAGAAGACATCTTAAGAATTTCTATTCAAATTCATGATCCAAAAATCGGGACCTCTTCTTGTTAGTATAAATAGTAGATATTTTATCATTGTTTATGTATTTGAACAGTTTTATGATAACTAAAAATTTTTCCAATGAAAGTTTTTTTTTATCTTTTATTTATCTTTCATTTATTAGAGCTAGAGATCCTGGGTAATCTCGTCTTCAAAAAGATAAAATATATAAGCAAACATTTACCGAAATATTTTACAAAATAATTTTTGTATTTTTGTAAAAAATTATTATTAATCTTTTAATATACATATGAGAAAAGTTTAACTACATATAAATATAGTTTTTATGTAAAGCATGAATCTTAATTAAATCTGAATTTTTAGATTATTTTAAAGGTTCTTTTACTCTTACAATCAATTTCTGTAATTTACTATAATGAAGTTTAAATTTTATCTTGGCCATTCTCAATTTTGTTAAATTGTAGTAAATTAATAATTGGGAACTATTTATTTTTAAATTTTAACTATCCTGACAATCATATCAGAAAAAGTTCAAATGAAGAATTGTATGTTTATTAATAAATAAATTAAACTATATATATTTATGTCATTTTTTTTACCTTCTGTAAACATTAGTCGAATAAAAATATCAATACCGATAAATTTAGACTGACAGTAAGTCACCTATATGCATTAGTTGAGTATAAAAGATTTTTTTATACTCATTCTATTATGTTATTTTCCATTCATACAGATTTAGATAGTAAAGATAATATATACCATTAGACTGATTGTTTAGTCGGAATTATTAATTATTGTTATCATTTTGAGGACTTCTGCATTTTTTAAATTTTATTATTCTTAATGGAAATAATGCATTTAAGTATCTGAAACTTGAAATAGAGTTACTTTGTTATTTCCGAAATTCACATAGATAAACAAACTTATTATTTTACTACCATATTAATATTTCGAAATAAAACTATTGAAAATATCTTCCAACAAAACGCGAATAACAACAAAAACAACAATATATCACTACAATTCGAATTTTACCGCCTCCAATACTACCAAACCACAAAAACTTAACCACTCACTTCACCACGCGGCGCGGCTCGGCCGACTCGTTGGCACCCCTCGCTCCACCTTTAACTTCCTCTGTTTTGTCGCTGGCTCTTTCGGTACGTTCCTCGTGTGCTCCTCCGCCTCGAAATCCGTAATTATCACCTCCAGGTAGCTGACATCCTCGCCAATTCGATAACAGAACGAAAGCCCGATCCTCGCTGCACCATAATCACCATATATTTTTTTAATCCCGCGACTTTTCCTCACCTCAAAAGTTCATTGTTTTCCGGCGAGGTTATGTCAGCTGCGCTGGAGGCGATCGCCTACTGATCAGTGTTCGAATCTTGCGCGACTGTTGAAGTGTTTCTGTTGACGGTTTGTGTTAATTATTTAACGGTGGTTTGTTTTGTTTTTTTGTAGGGATTGAGCCATGGGTCGTGTAATTCGCGCTCAACGTAAGGGAGCTGGATCTGTTTTCCGCTCCCACACCAAGAGGAGGAAGGGAGCACCGAAGCTCCGTTCTCTCGATTATTCCGAGAGGCATGGATACATCAAGGGTGTCGTCAAAGTATGTTATTATATTTATTTTTTTTACTGTTGATGTGTATTTTTTTAAGCTCTAGTTATTCAATTTTTAACTTTAGAGTTAAAAACGTGTGAATGATAATCATGTTTGTTTTGGAAGGTAGTTCTTAGTGGTACGAGTATGTGGTTTTGATACTTTTGGTTAACAAGTAGCCGTTATTTTCAATTCATATGAAATTGAATAGATTCTATAATTTTATTTTTTTTGTTAAGTAAAATTATATTAAAATACTTAACATGTAAACATTATCAAGAACATATCTTATCATACAAGCAAGCATTGTAATATTCCTAACCTGTTTGGTTAAAGTTAGAATCTTAATCTGAAGAAAACATACTTCTAGTATTTTAAGTTAATATTTAAATGCTTATTAAAATTATAAATAAGATTTCATGTAACTTCAAAAATTTACTTGTTGATTACTTAGTTCAATGATTTTTTAGTTAGATTTTAGGATAAATTTTTTTGTTAATGCAAATGATCATAGAAATCTAGTAATTTTTAATTTATGTATGACTAAAATATTATAATTATTTTAAAGGAAATCATCCATGACCCTGGTAGGGGTGCACCTTTGGCCGTAGTACACTTCCGTGATCCGTACAAGTTCAAGACACGCAAGGAACTGTTTATTGCCCCAGAGGGCATGTACACTGGACAATTTTTGTACTGTGGAAAGAAAGGTAAGATTGAATTTTTGTTAAAATCTTCTTGTTAAAGCAATTTTATTGTATTTTATGAACTATAAGTTTGTTATAAACATTATATTTATATTTTTGGATTTGAAATTTGTATTTTTGAAAGAAGTAGCACAAGTAGTCTTTATAAAAAGCATTTAAATGATTTTTTTAAATATTATAGTTAAATAATAAAGTTATTTAATTTCATGCAATAGTTGCAACATGAAGAGAAAAAATACACTCACTATAAAAATTATAATATATAAGTTGTAGTAAAATACAATTTATATATAACTCAAATAATATGCTTTTCCAATTTCATGCTTAATAATAATCTATATTTGAATATATATTCCAAAATTTAATACTTTCTATAATTTTTATAGCTAATCTTCACATTGGCAATGTTATGCCTGTTGGACAAATGCCTGAGGGTACAATCGTTTGTAACCTTGAGGAAAAGACTGGTGACAGAGGCCGATTAGCCAGGGCATCTGGATTGTACGCCACAGTTATCGCCCACAACCCCGACACAAAGAAGACCAGGGTAAAGCTCCCATCAGGAGCCAAGAAAGTCATTCCATCCGCTAACAGGGGTATGGTTGGAATCGTTGCTGGTGGTGGTCGTATTGACAAGCCTATCCTGAAGGCTGGACGTGCTTACCACAAATTCAAGGTCAAGAGGAACTGCTGGCCAAAGGTAAAAACCGAAATGATTTCAAGTTATTTGCTAATTTATTCAATTGTAGTATTTTTCAATTCAAGTGCGAAAAAGTTAATTCTAAAGGCCGAGTTTACCGCCTAAGCGAAGCGAGAGCGGTAACGGCCTGAGTCGTGAATCAAATTTCGCATGTGTTTTGAAAAATATTTTTGCTACAGAGAATGTAAGTTACATTTAAGAATTTCGCAAAATGCGTAAAAGTGGTATTTTGCATACACTGTATCAAAAAATTTTTAAGATATTTATAATTATGTACATCAATGATGGTATAAGACATTTGAAAACCGAATTTATTTTGGAGGAAAATTTTTTTCACTGAGATAATTTAATATTTTATAAGGATGCAAAATAAAAAAATAATACTATTATTAAAACCAAAATTATTTTTAATTTTAGGTTCGTGGTGTTGCTATGAACCCTGTTGAGCATCCTCACGGTGGTGGTAACCATCAACATATTGGTAAGGCTTCGACCGTCAAGCGAGGCACGAGCGCTGGTCGCAAGATCGGTCTCATCGCCGCCAGGAGAACTGGTAGGATCAGAGGAGGCAAGACCGACGCCAAGAAGGAAGATTAGACTAAACGCTAACTTTTTCTGGGTGTTTATTATAATAAAAAACTGAAAAACCTAAAAAAATTTAAATTACATCTTTTATTTTACAAAATACCAAAATTCTCGCTTCTAAATAGTTAAATAATTTCATACTAGACTGATATGGGTTATCTTAATGATAAAATGAATATTTTAAGATTTAAGATAAAGTAATGCTTCCGTGAAATCGGAACCGGAAGCAGCTTGTTCCAATTCGAATACGGAACGGAAACCTCGATTGCCAAGATTTTCCGTTTCTGTCACTTTAAAGCTACCTGTACAATAGTGAGCAGCAAGAATTGTTTCATTTGAATAGATGAAATAATAATAAATGAATTTTTTTTTAAGTATAAAATAGAAAAAAGCATAAAAATTTTACGTTATTAAATAATTTAATTGAAAAATATTTTTACAATTTGAATATTTATATACATAACTATATTTCCTTTTCAAAAAAGTGAAAGATAGTCAAAATAAAAATGAAGCAATAAAAAAATCGATAACTATTTCACATAATATTTATTTTGTTTTTTTAATATTAGACTTCTTCAAGATTCCTAATCTACGTAATTTTCTAATTCTGCAATAAAAACAATAAAATTTCAATTTCACATCAAAATAAAAAACCAATCACTCCCGCCAAATCAACTCCACAAAACCGATCGCCAATCGCTTATACGAACCGCATCCTACAACCCACCAATATGAACAGCCCCTAACAACAATCCGAGAGCGCATCAGCAAAACGGAACGCTCGGAAAGCTCTACATGGTTCGCGAACGTACCACACCGTCCATCTTAGCAGCAGCGTCGTCAGCAGCAGTAGCGCATTCCAGCGCGGTGTCTGACAGTGGCACTTGGCAGTGAGCCTGCGAGGCGGTAGTAGGCAGGAGAGTGAGTCGTGTGATCGCGTTAGTTTTTTCCGTTGAGTTGCGAGAGTGTAAAGAAAAAAAATCGTCGACGAGGACACCATTAACACGTCGGAGGAGTATCTATAGCCTGTGCGACACCGAACGCCGGACAGATTCCTACAGGATCAGTTTTCTTTCTTCACGGTAATTAATCGAACGCGAACCCTTCGTCCCCCTTTCGTCATCCCTCTCGCGTCTATCGTCGTGAAAATCGCATGTAACGAGTGGAGGGTACGTATACTATATATATATACACGCTAGAGCGAGAGAAGAAAGAAAGCGCGCGTGTAACGGCATCGATCGCGTCTACTCGTTCCGTGACAATACCCATTTCCAACCCACCTCGATCCCAATCCTAACCATCAACCAAAATCCTCAATCTCCCGCTCAACCAGCTATCCAATTTTTCCGAAAAGCCTGGTAATCGGCTGACTAGGGTCACCTCTCGGCTAAGTAGAAGAAAAAAAAAGTGGAGGTTGCTCTAGAGAGCTGCAGCAGCAGTAGGAGCGGAAGTCGCGGGACGGCCATCTTGCTGGCTGCTGCTGGCGCGTGTGTAGGTATATATATAGCAGGGGACTTCGACGGCCGCCATTATTTTTTCCCCCTCGACGTAGCACGCACTCTACGCGTGCACGCAATTACAGCCGCGTACCACAGCCCTTCCTCCGAGACGCTGGCTTTCCAGCTTTCGGCTCGCCTCTGATTTACGCGTTGTCGCCGACGCGTGCGTGTAGTTTTCCGAGATATACGCGCGCAGATAGGTATGTAAGGTATCTGTCTTTCCCTCTTTCTCTGTCTTTCTCGGCTTGGCGAGCAGATGGGCTTGCCCCGGTTACGCTTGGCTTTTGCCTGCACGAGGTTACGCGCGCTGGGCAGTGCAGAGGGGATATATAAGTGTGTGTTTATGGGGAGGTTTTTGTCAGCGCAAGCGTCTGCAAAATTTGCGTCTGCTCGGCTGTTTTTGTTTACGTTCTTCTGCTATCTCTGGTATTTATGTTTGGAAATTTTCCTACTGCTCTATCTCTCTCGAGGCGCGTTGTACTATACCTGCCCGCTGTCTGCAGGCAAGGTCATTAAATTTGGCACTCGGCTAACGTCAGCGATTCTTTTTTCTGAGAATTCTATAATGCCACGTATCGTCGGATCGCTCCAAAAAGTCCTTGCACCCGGGAATAAGTAGCCGAGTCCGTAGAAGGCCATTAGCGTAAAAGGGGTCGGCCCCCCGTTCGTTCGACAAAGAGAGAGAGAGAGAGAGAGGACATTTCCTTTGTGTGCCAAAGAGAGGAGGCACTCTCCAGTAGACGGCGCGCGCATGCACACATTCACGGAAGCGTGACCTTTCGACTTGGAATTTTCCCCCTTCCCCCTACCCACGCGCCCGCTGCACTGCTGTGCGCGCACACTCGGCACACGCACACAAGCTTGGAAAAGCCTAAGCCCTGACGATTCTCTGTCTCTTTTTTTTCAGTGTGCATCGAGCCGAGGAACCAGACGCACCACGTATATAGGACTACGTCACACGCGCGCAGGATACGCATAGACGTCCTTGCTTCAAGTTTAAAGGAAAGATATATAAGCTCAGCTAACTGTTGTCTCGTGCGGCTGAAACGAGGGAACGAGTGGTGTGTGAGAAAGAGAGAGAGAGAGAGAACATTGTGCGGATTGGTGCACGAGGAAGAGGAGATAGAGGACTTTGTGGCTTTTTCTGTGTCGTATTCAACGAGTAGAGCGAGTTCCTACGACAGCGCTACGAAATCTACGCACCGAGGCGGAGTAATATGAGTAATGCAGCCAACCAGAATGGATCAGGTCTAGAGCAGCAAGTGAGTAGCAAAATCGTCTTCTAGAGTATGCAGCGCGCGAGGATTTTAATGTCTTTGTCCGCGCGTTTTTACTGCTTTTTTATTTAGCTACGAGTGTATGATTGCTTTGACGGTTGAGAGGAGTCTGTGTTTCGAGTACTGCAAACGTATTTGCTTATAAATGTTTCTTTGGCTGTCGTGTTCTTTTTGTGCAGTCAATATATGTTGATTAATGTATAAGTAATATACGTAGACAAAACGTAGTATAAAATGTGTTATCTATGCCAAAAAAACTTATTTGAAGCAAGATTTTTTCACCAATTGCATAAGATTTCTTTGTTACTTTTCAAAATTGTGCAATTTATTGCAATATTATTGACCAATGAGATTGATTCATCCAAAGACCATATTTAGACATGTTTATGTAAATATTGTTTCCAATCGAGAGACATTTAATCGGAGCAACAAGTAAAACATTGCATACATAATATGTTTTTACCAAAGCAAACATTACTATTTACTCTTAACAAACAAAACCAAGAACAATTTATTACAATCAATATTTTGTAAAACCAAAAATCTTCCATTCTGTTGTAACTCTGCTTGACACACTTCTCTCTCTCTCAGCCTACAAAACTCCCAAGCAAAATCCAGGTTAAAAACATTATCGTCCCCCGAGAATACCACTAAAACTCGAGTTTCGCGCGGCAAGACTTGCTATTTTTTTTCTCCACCAGACTCACGAAATACACAGCTACACGTCAAACGGTACCGTATCGCGCGTCATACTGGCATTTTCCGAGATTTCGATCGAGCGCATGTATATATGTGTGAGTGCGAGAGCTTGATGACTCAACGCGTAAATTTCACGCGGCTGTTCCGCAATGCCGCCTCGAACGAATAACGTCACACTGGGGTTTCCCCCCTTTTTTCAGATGCATCCGAGGTTGTTCCTCTTTTGCTTGAAAACCGCATTTCTGTGCTTTCTAGATATAGACGCAGAGAGAGAGAGAGAGAGAGAGAGAGAGTAGGCTTTTTTTAATCCGAGGGATTTACAACGCGTGTCACTGTCTGCGCGATGATAATGGCGCGTTGCGACACGCGTGCGCGCAACGTCGCTCGCTGGAGCCACGTGGGAGATAACGCTGGCTTTTTTTGCACGCTCGGTTTTGATGAGCGAGAGGTGAAAGTCTTTGATTGTCACGAGCGGATCGTCTGGCTCTCGCCGCATGAGTTATGAGACTGAAATGTAATCGTCGTGATGAGCGGAATTATTAGAGATGAGAGAGCTGTTGAAATTAAAGACTTTTTTGCGTTACTGATTTGTCTGGTATATTGTTTATGGATGATCTTAGAATTGTTTAGCTGACTATAAAAAGTTTTTATATTTAAGAATTTAGGACGATTAATAATTGACAAAAAAGCTAAAATGTTTAAGTTGACATCTATAATTATTTAGTAAATATAATTTAGAGTTTATTTAACCATTATTTATTATTGTTTTACAGTTAGCTGGTCTGGACTTGCAGGACTCCCACCAGCAGAGTGGGGGTCGCTACATCCCACCGCACCTACGCAATAAACCTGCTTCTGCAAGTATGTATAATTGTTGAAAAAATTTCGCCAGATTGGCTTCGTTGTGAAAAACATCTTACGTTTACTAAACAGTATTGTACCTTTTTAAATTAGATCCTTTTGTATATAATATTCTATGTATATTGAATATTTTTATGAATTCTAAAATATTTTCCACAAAATCTATTTATTTAATAGTATTTAAATAAATATTTTTATACTGTTATTTACATTTAAAATTGAAATTATATATAATTTAAACTTAACAAAAATTTTTCAAGTTTTTAATTTAAATGGAAACAATAATATTGTTTAATTAGTAACATATAAGATTCACATTCCTCTCAAATTTTCTTAAATATAATATTAGCTACTTATTTAATCTATTGTAATTTAAGTGAGAAATTAGTTAATTTTTATTAATTAAATTATAGTAGTGTTGTTATTCTGTAAAAAAGTGTATTAAGAATTCAGTAAAAACGTTTATTAAAATAAATTATTCAAATTTTATAAAGAGAAAAATCTTTACAGCTAAAATAAACATTAACATTACGTATGCAAACCATAAAATAATTAAATTTTAATAACTTTACTAAATATTGACAATGTTTTAATTCAAATCAAAATTTTAATTAAAACGAAAGAAAGCGAGAGAGAAAAAAAAGCCAATCTATCTTTGTATTACTCGAGTAGTTTATAATATTGCCTTACGGCATAGATAATTCATTTTCAGACGGTCACTTGGGTGACGACCGCGGTGCACCACCTTCATCGCAATCGTCGCGCTTTTCGGACCGCGATCGCGACCGTGACCGTGGCCGTCTAGGTTCAGGAGGCTACAACCGAAGCTCGCGCAACGACGCGGACTTCGGCAACTTTGGTGGCCGCAATCGTCGCCAGGAAAATGGCCGTGACTTCCGCTACGAGCGCGATCGCCGTGATGACCGCGGCCCGCCCGGAGGAGGAGGAGGAGGTCCTCCTGCTCCTGGAGGCAACGACAGGTGGCAGGAGCAGCAGCCGCGCAACGATCGCTGGCAGGAGCCGAGGAACGATCGCATGGGCAGCGGCGGCGGCGGCGGCGGTGGTGGAGGTAATGATTTTTTCAATACATTTTTTTAATTAATTTGGACTATTACACCACGTGTCGTATAGTTTAAAGGAGCAACATATAAGTTGCTTTATAATTTTGATAGTGGTATATCAAAAAGCATTATTTGATTTGAGAGACGAGTTTAATGTTGGACCTTTTTCTCAGTGTACTGATGCAACAATACTTTAATTTGTACCGAAATTTTAAACAACTTTGATAAATGTAATGGTGTAAAGCTAAGATACGATTTATTTACTTTCACAGGCGGAAGATGGAAGGATGATGATAGAAGAAGTGGCAAGGAGATTGACTGGACCGTACCGACCGCAAGAGACGAGAGGGTCGAGTTGGAGTTGTTCGGGGAGAAGAGCACTGGTATCAATTTCAGCAAATATGAGGATATCCCGGTTGAGGCATCCGGCGACAACATACCACCGCACATTTCATCCGTGAGTTCTTCGCTATTAACTATTTTTAATCAAGTGTATCTGTATGTTTATTTAGCACAAAATTTGCTAAATCATAATAAAAGTCCTTGCCATGCGATAAACATGATTTTCAAAGGTATTCTGATCACTTTGAAAAAAATTTTGCATGGCAGATTAAAAAGCGTTCTTTGATTTGAGGAACGAGTCGTAAAATTGACCTTTTTCTCAGTGTACAAATGCAACATTTGTAATATATAAACAGTATTCTTATGTTTGTTAAAACATACTGTTAAAATTAATATTTATGACAAAGTAATTTATTAAAAATTTTTTTTATCTTGCAGTTTGATGAGGTTAAGTTGACGGAGATAATTAAGAACAGCATTGAATTGGCCGGCTACGACAAGCCGACTCCTGTTCAGAAGTATGCTATACCGATCATTATTGGACGGCGCGACGTGATGGCCTGCGCCCAGACCGGCTCGGGCAAAACAGCCGCTTTCCTGGTACCGATCCTAAATCAGATTTACGAGAGTGGACCACCCCCAGTGCCCCCAAGTGCCAGCAGTCGTCGCAAGCAGTATCCTTTGGGTTTGGTGCTGGCCCCAACCCGTGAGCTCGCTACTCAAATTTACGATGAGGCGCGCAAGTTCGCTTATCGTTCGCGAATGCGCCCGGCCGTCGTTTATGGCGGCTCCAATATTGCCGAGCAAATGCGCGAGCTGGACCGCGGTTGTCACTTGCTTGTCGCTACGCCTGGTCGCTTGGTCGACATGCTGGGCAGAGGCAAAATCGGCTTGCATAATTGCCGGTAAGTTTTTACAAGGATATCTACTTTTTTCCTAAAAATAAAATCAGTTTAATAATTATATGTAAGAAAAAACGTCCGCTAATAGTGGTTATTGATATTGTGCAGCTATTTAGTTCTTGATGAGGCTGATCGTATGTTGGATATGGGTTTCGAACCACAGATTCGTCGTATTGTTGAGGAAGACAACATGCCTCCAACTGGGGAAAGACAAACTCTTATGTTCTCTGCTACTTTCCCTAAAGAGATTCAGATGTTAGCAAGAGATTTCTTAAGCAACTATATTTTCTTGGCCGTCGGCAGAGTAGGGTCAACCTCCGAGAACATTACTCAGAAAATCGTCTGGGTAGAGGATCATGAGAAGAGATCCCATCTTCTCGATTTGCTTGAAGCTTCAATCGAAAACTTCAATGATCCAAGTATGTTTTTCTAAAATTAACTTATGGTATTTTCAAACAAGTTTTTTAGAACAATTTTCCTTATACTGTTTATGAATCAATCAATTTATTAACAAACTTAATTTCAAATTTAGATACTGATTCGCTGACTTTGGTATTTGTGGAGACCAAGAAAGGAGCTGACATGCTAGAGGAGTTCTTACATAATCTGAACTTCCCTGTTACAAGTATTCACGGTGACAGATCTCAGCACGAACGTGAGGATGCGCTGCGTCGTTTCCGTGCTGGGCGTACACCGATTTTGGTAGCCACTGCCGTCGCTGCTCGTGGTCTCGATATTCCCCACGTCAAGCATGTTATCAACTTTGATCTTCCCGGCGACGTCGAGGAATATGTCCATCGTATTGGTCGTACCGGACGTATGGGAAATCTCGGTAAGAACATCATTTAGTTTAGAGCTTTAATGAAGAGAAATTAAAAATTTTATTTTCTCCTATATTTATGCACTGCTCATCCGTCTAGTTTATTAATCTATTTTTGTAATACATCATTATAGGTTTGGCTACGTCCTTCTTTAATGGCAAAAATTCGAATTTAGTTCGCGACTTAGTATCATTGCTCGTCGAAGCAAATCAAGAGCTACCTGAATGGCTAGAGAACATGTTCTCCGATTCGAGACACGGAGGAAGTTCCAGCAGACGTCCGGCTTCTAAGGGTTCCCGATTTAGCGGTGGCTTCGGTGCCAGAGATTATCGTCAATCTAGCGGTGGCGGACCGCCTGGACGCGGTAATGGACCGCCTAGATCTGGTTACGGAGGTAATTACGATTAGACTGTATTATTTCAAACTTTTGAAAATTATTGGAATTGTTGATATTTATTATTATTATTATATTGTATAAGATGAAGTCTTAAGAGTGGCGATCTAATTTTCTTTCTGATTACCTGTTATAGGTGGTTATGGAGGTGGCGGCTACGGCGGCAACTACAACTCTTCATACAATTCCAGTAACAATAGCAGTAGCAACGGTGGTGGTGGGGTCGATTGGTGGTAAACAAACGGACCGTTGTTCACGCGCTACTATATTTCATACTACTCTACATGCAAATTCAACTATATGTAAGAAAGTCACGCGAGGCAAACACACAAAACAACATAAATACAAAACATTAAGTGGACATGCGCAAGCGCGCTTATATGATACGCAGGAAAAAAATTGAAAATCTTACGTTGACACATATAGTCACATGAATACAAGAAAACACGTATATAAACACTTTCACATTGACACATTTAAAAGTAAAAGAATGAAACACGCGCGCGAAAGACAGTAGGCAAACATTACGAGACATTTGCAAGTAGTATATCACTATCGAGACTGCCAATGATGTGTGATTATGGCAGTGAATAAATAAAATATTACGATTATAATCGCTTAGGATTCCACAAAGTACGAAAAAATCAATGAACAATGTTACAAAACATGGATGGAATCGAAGAAGCGAATTTATCGTGAACGAGAGTCTGACCCTCGTTGAGAAAGCGTCTCGTTGCGCCGACTAGCGCACGTGTTAGTAGAAGCATTACTTATTAATCAAATAAAACATAACTGAGCGTCGCTACTCAATGTTCTGATATAAACAAAGAGATGAAGGATAGCGAGTATAACGGCAAAAAGTGCAACTACGTTAGTTTAGTAGAATTTTTTGAATTGTGAATACTCGTGTCGAGATGATTATTTGCGACAAGTGCGGCTCGTTGTGACTTTTTTTTCTAAGTAAATGAAATTTTTCGCTCGGCATTGAGCACTCGTAAGTTTTAAAGAAAAATAAGATGATTCTTTCTCGAATTTACATTATTCAAAATCGACGAATGGTACTTTTGTCCTTTGCCGTCCCTAAAAATAAAAAAAGAGACAAGAAAAGATTAACAAAGATTCAAGTATACAACTAACGCGACGAATTCCGTCGAGATATTTCAAAGTTGAAAAAACATGATACATGCGACTAATAGGAAAATGAATTGTAACAAAAATCGCGCGCCTTCGTAAACGGAACGAGAGTCGAACGAAAAACTTATATATATTTTAAGGAGATCTAGAAGCATATCTCTGCTTCTTTTTTGTTCTCCTCGTCTACTATTATTATTATAAATTTCCTCTTCGTAAACAACGAGCGGCCTATATATGGGTATCGTGCTCGACGTCGGTTATTTTATGCGAGGTGCGAGTGTTGGATCTCAGATAAGCAAAAGTTCCACATGAGAGAAGTACATGAACACGAGATTAGAAGGATGACAAATCAAAGATGGCATCGAGGAATTTTTGTGTTTCGCGATTTTTCATATATTCGTATAAAATCGTCGTTTGCGGCTGGAGGACACATGCATACATTATTACGAGAAAAAATGTGTCCCGCATCGAACGTATTTTTATCATTTTTCGTTTATTCTTAGGGGAGAAGAGCGCGGTTTGTTGTAACGAGCTAAAAAGAAAGATAAATATTAAAACGAAGGTTGCAGTTACAGGAGCAGCTTATATATGGGGGGAGGGAAAGTAAAAAATGGCAGAAGTGAAAGAGTGAGCCCTATGAGAGAATCCAGTGAGACTGTATGAATGTGTGCATGACGCGCGATCAATAACTTTTTTTTTGCGGCTCGTCGCAGGTGAAAAAAAACGATAACCCCGTGTGAAGCCGTCGAGCATTCGCATTACAATTTTTGTAACTGTATTTAAAAAGAACACGGTATAATGTGCGCTATACATATTATAAATAACGTTAAAAATAATAATCATAAACTTAACGTACCGTAAAAGTAATTAAAGAACAACAAAATAATTAAACAAAAAATAAAAGACGACTGTGATATTGAACGATCTTGTGACATTCGATTTACGCGTTTCGAATCGTTTTTTTTTTCGAAAGGAAACACAAGAAAAATGATAAAAGCGTAAGCTAAAAGAGTATTGAGAGAAGAGAGAAAACTGGCGAATCGCTGCCGGGACGGTTATCGAATGTCTCTCTTTGTTATTCGAAATAAACGGGTACAAAAAGAAAAACTTTCGGAGTCGTTCTCTATTTAAATAAAAAGGAAATAACGAAAGTTCGGAAATAAAATGTTAACGGAAATAAGCCGGGGTGCGATAGGATGCATTATAAAGAAATAAAAAGTAAGAAGCTAAACTGCGCTGTGCTGTCCGATATATCTCGTCAGGGAGGGCCGAACGTTTATTATACACAAGGCGACGTTTTAAAGGGATAGGAATTTCGGGTGAGAGAGAAAGAGAAAAAGAGCGAGGGACCGAAGGCGAGATAATGCTTGCAACAACTTTTTTAAGTGGATCATCTAGTTGATCCGTAGTTATGTAAATACAAGATAAAACAAAGAATTATTTGATTCAACTTCGTGGTGATATAAATATGCGTTGTTTAAGATTTAGTTTAATTTTTCCATTGTTATGCCAATGCTAAAATTGAACTGATTTTTGGCCGCGTGCAAACGTCTATACATTTGAGCTTTGCCAATGAGAAATTCGATATTCAAACCAACAAAATTTAGTATTAACCTTCATAGGCAATACTCGAATCGTATGAATCGGTTTTTAGAAATAAAAAGAAAAGTTTAAAATAATAAAATAATTTATTACTCTGTAAGACCGGTAACATTGTAAGTGATGTGGTACTAGTCTTCGCAGAGTGTCGTAAGAAATTTTTGCTACTTAGGGTCAGTGCAAGTTACATACTTTTTTAATACACGTTCTCTCTCACACACACATACACACGTTCTTTGCCAAGTATACGCTCGAGCGTATATCTTAGTACTTCCAGTTAAGTGCAAGTTTATTTTTTGTCGCGAACAAAGTGAAACTATAAATGAAAACGAAAAAAAAGACTGATCCCTCTCTCTGTCTTTCTCTCTCGCGTTTATTACACAAAGAAAATACGCCGCGTCGACGAATTCTCCAATTATTTCATCACGAGGATGAAGACAACAAGAGTACAAAAATTCGCTAATCGCGCGTAGAAAGAGCATGATATAAGCGAATGGAAAATCCGGAGAGAAGCGATGAAGATAATAAAGCGGAGAGGGTAGAGGGAGAAAACGTATAGGTGCAAGAGCGCAGGTCGCGCCGCGTTCGTGGACCAAGTCTGGTGGTATGCGATTATGATAATTGTTAATTGTGTCCTCGTCGACGAGGAGCGACGATTCTTTCCTTTCGCCGAGTTTTTTTCTTTCATCGGTATACGAAGATGGAACAGGTCTTCGTGCGCGAGTGTAGCGTTTATCAAGTTTTAAATAGACCGCGTTTATAAGTTATATGTATCTCGAAATTTCTTGGAGTCCGTTTGAGCGTATTACTTTCTTGTTAATTGAAAACAAAATCTTGTTATGTGAATTTTAAGATCAATTGAATGCCCATACTTTTAACAAAAAAATATTCTCACTTTAATGAACCGAAATCTATTACCGAACGTGCAATGGAGGCTCCAAGAAATTTAGAGTAATTTATTGTGGTCTTCGGACTCTCTCTTTTTGCGAATACTTCAAGGTTTGAAGATTCTGCATTTCGCCTTTTTTTCTTGCTTAGTACACTACTACTTTTATTTATTTATTTTTTTTGTAACCTCTTTTTACAATTAATAAATTAACTATTAAATAATGATTTTTTTTCTCATATCTGACAATGCGATACGCTGGCGTCTCGAGCACATACTTCTAAGTGGATAAGAGCATTTTTCCTACATATTTTTTTTTAATTTGAGATAGGTACCTTTTGTCTATTTCTAACGTACTTTTATTAAATGCAATCATCGAAACGAAAGTAATGAATAACAGTTGATACTTTTGTTCACTATTTTTGTTGAACTAACACCGTTACGATGTCTCTTATGTAAACTAGCACGTTTCTGAGTCTCCAAAAAACACATACATCTTCGTGTCTCCAAAAAAGACATAGATATTGTCGGAAAATCTTAAGAATTATTAATTCTTGTAGGAGGCTTCTACAAAACAAGTATTATTTTAGTGAATTCTTAAACGCGCTAGTCTCAGTAAGAATAATCCAATAAAAATACGCCAAAAATAAACAAACCAGTCTCTATCGAACAAAACAACGGAAGGTGCTAATATCTCGTATTAGTAAAAGAAAAAGAAAAATCGGGATAGCGGCAAGACTATCCCCCTGTCGCCGTCGTGTTTTTGTAAAAAATTCCAGGATCTTATTCCAGTGAGAGACTACGAGAGAAAGAGAGAGAGAAAGAGAGGATGTTATAGCGTTACGTAATTAGTTGCAAATTCCGCGGCACGACGAGGAGAGCGAGCGCGCGCTCAAAGAAGAGGAGGTAACCTAGCAAAGTATAACCCTCCTCTCTAATGCAACGGCCGCGCTAATAGCTCCTCGAGTAACGCGCGACGTGTATCTCTTAATTATTACTATAATTTTTTTTTTTTTTCACCGAACGTTCTTTATTTTCCGCGTCGTTCCTCGCGCGCCCGGCCGACGTAGCCGCGCGCGCGTTTAATTGAATAATAAAGGTATAAAGTAAAAAAAAAGAAACTAAATGGAAAGGCTCGAGCGCGTGTATATTAACGGCGCCGCCACGTGTACATATATAGGACCATTCTTTATTTCCGCGAGTCAATAGTCGAATTTTTAAACGAAAGAAAAAAGGTTAATACAAAGGAAGTGAAAAAAGAAGTCTACGCGACGTGATAGAGAGACGGTTTCCGGGTGAGAACAGAGCAACGAGGATGAACCGAGGGGCTACGACGGTAATTCCCCTCCTGCCGCGTCGATCGCGCGTTTTTTTCTACCACGTAGGATCGAGATACGCGCGTATTTTTTTATAGCCAGCGGTGGCCGAGAAAAATAGAACGATACTGTAAGGGCTTTTATCGATGAGAATAACGAGCGCGCCGCGTCCACCGGTGCCTTTTTTCCCCGCGGGTATATTAGAGAAGTAATATTTAAAAGTAAAAGAAGATTAAATAAACGGGCCGCCTCGCTGGGGCGGCTCGCGTAAAATCGTTAGCGCATTCGAAGCAAATTGACGTTCCTTTTGTACTTTATTTTCTTTCAAACTAACGAAAAAAGCACGTGTATACGCTGTTGTCCCCTGCGTTTCATTAATCCTTGTTATGTATATTTTCTCCCCCGTTCTAGGATATTATTATTGCCCACGCACAGGCGTCTCTCGTGTTCAGCGTCAGCGACTCGGTCGCGTTCGCCTGTGTCGAACGCAGATCGGCGGACTTATTTGCTAATTATGTTAATTTTTAATTGTAATATTTTTCTTTTCTTTTCGTTGCGTTGCGTTTAGTCCTCCGGGAGTGTAAAAATCGGACACGAGCAGTCTCACGTTATTGTATACATTGCGATGAAAAAAAAAAAAGAAGAAGTAATGTCGACGGTCTCATATAAAGCGTAAAGGATTTATAGGGAAGAAAGAGTGAAGGGGTGGATGTATCGCAGGTACCGAGTGTGGCCTTCGATATGTGCACGCACGCAGGATGCAACATTAAACGAAGTATTGCCGGGTAAAGGCGATAAGTAATATAGTTTTTCGTGCACGGGCCGAAAATTAAATACGCGAGCCTTCTTCCTCGCGCTTAAGTATATTTATACCGGAGGAGAGGTGTTGTTATATATACTTTGGCGCTGTCGGAATGCGTGACAAAAGAATAAATAAAACAAACAATTTAGAGAATTTAACAAAAAATAAAAAAAATAAAAAATAATAAAGTGCGGTGCGCGATGCGATGATGATCTAGAGAAAACAACTAATTGTATGCATGCTGTGGTGAGAATGCGACTTGCTGAGAGGGTGAGAGAGTGGGTTAATTCGAGGGGGGGGCTATGAATATCACAAACTATTATATTATAAATATATATTGAGAAATGGAAGAGAGAAACAAAAAGACGTTGACTGTGACTGCAATCATTATATACTGAAATGAATACACGAGGGAAGCAGAGGAAGGTGGGGAAAGAGAGAGTGATGAGAAATTAAAGGGTATCATTTTTTGCATGACAAACAAATGCGGCGTGCGAGATAATAAAAGAGGAGATTATAAAGAAGATTTGTATTATTGTAAAAACTGCCTGCACAGATAATTAATGGCTGCTTCGCAAACTATAAAAGAAGTATCTTTTTCTTCTGTCGATTTCTCATTCACGAAGACTCAACATGGCGTTGCGTACAGTTTATTTTTAATACCGTCTTTCGAGCAGCCATTAGATAGCTCGGGCAGTTTGGTAAAAAATCCGATGTTCACGCGTTTGCCTCAAATTAGATGACGAAGAGTCAAGGGGATAGAAATGTATGTTAGGGAGAGAGCGAGTGGGAGGATTGAAAGGGAAATTAGCGCGAACGAGAGAGGAGAGGTAGATGATGAAAAAATGTCGTATTGACGCGAGAATGATGAGAAAAGTTTATTTATTTACTTGCCGATCTAATCGTATTTTCTTTTTAATAAGTCTGTGGTTTGTTAGCTTTCCTTTTTTTTACCGCGTACAAGAAATTTTCTTGATAGAGTATTACTATCGCTTTATTTTACTTGTAAGGTAATCGGCAAAGTCGATTATGTTTTTTTCTTTTGTGCTGTGCAATCGTCAAGTTTAATTGATCGGACGGTTAAGAATTTTGATTTTTCTCGATTTCTTATCGAGTCGCACAAATTTAGTTTTTTTTTCGGACTGCGTACATACGATTCGCTGTGTTCTTTTAGCCAAACGCCCAAAAAATTTAAAATCGTTTTGTAATCACCTTTTCTTAGTGTTTTTTTTTTTTTTTTTTTTATCAGAAAAATATCGTGACCTGACTTTATTTTTCTATGTAACAATGGAAAAATCAACGAGAAACTCTGTATAAAATTACGTAATTGTAAACCGCAGCGAATGAATGTCGAATGAAAAGGAAAAATTATGTACAGGCTCGAAAGCTAAATTCGGCAATATCTCTTAGAGCATTTGGCTTTTGCGTCTTTTTCGCGTCGAGAAGCGACGAATGATAACAAAGTAATAGAAACTCTCGCACGTTCGCTGAATATTCACGAAGCTAATGAGAAAGAAGCGAAAATTAAGAAGTAAATAAATAAATAAAAAAGTAAAGTATGAAGAAAGCGAGCAAGACAACAAACGAATCTCGCGTTCCGAGAATGATGATGATGATGATGATGATGATGATGAAGAACAGAAAGAAAAAAATCTACATGGGGTTGTAGGGCTGTTTAGGGGGGGCGGGGAGAAGTGCGTTTTAAAGCGGAACGGTGACGTACCATTCTGTCGGTCTTTTACTAGTAATTAAAAAGAAAAATATTTACACACTCTACGTTAGTTGACAGGACGTAAAGATAACAGAGAGAAAGAGAGTGAAAAGTGGAAAGAAGTAATTATAAAAAATGAAGATAAGCAAATACAGAGTAAAAAAAAAAAGAAAAAAAATTAGATGAATCTACAAATCGCTGTACGTCGTACACGTGTAATGAAAAATGGAAAAAGAAATAATAAAGAGAGAGGTATCTCGACAAATGATGCCAATTATGGCTTTCACGAAACTGAGTGTCTTTTGTGTCTGTTGCAATCTCGATCCTCCTTCCCGCTTGTCCTAGTCTTCGTTTCCTTTCCTATGTGATATTATGCATTGGTGAGAGCGTCGTTGCGAAACTTTGTTTCCAATACATACATTAATTATGAAGGTATTATTATTGCACTCTTATACAATTGTGGCCTTCAGTGTTCATAATATCATTGTGAAAACATTTTTATATTAAATAATGAAACATTTACTTTATAATTCATTTTTTTATTGTATTTATTTTGGTTATAAGTTTAAAAATTAAATTATCAGAATAAAAATAATTTTATTCAGTGTTGAAGGTAACGTAAAAAAAAATTAGAAAAGCTTATACATATATGTTTAGTTTCCGTCAGTTGATTAAATTCGCTTATCGCGTTTTCCAGAAATCGAGTTTTTATTTTAAACGTATGCTCAAAGTAAAAAAAAAGTTGTTCATAAAACTTAAATTTTTTGCTTCAAACTAGTAAAATATACAGATGGTCACGAAAGATCAGGAACTGGTTTTGAATGGATTTATAGTGACCTTTGGTTTTCATTATTAGTTTTCCGTAATAATAAAAAAACCACTTTGTGCAGTGACGATATCGTAACCATTGAAGTTCCACTAAGGTGCGATTATTGCTATAGTTAAAAACTTCCACCAAAAATAAAAAAAAGTATTAAAAAATTTATTAAATAAGCATCAACAATTTGTAAAGATTAGAATAAACTTATAAATACTCAGTAAGTGGTTTTCCATTAATGGGTTTGTCAAATTAAGCCCGGTGCAATATCTCCATTAAATATAATCTTTCCGCTGACTTTATGATTTTTATACAAAAGAACGAAATAACCACGTCAGGAAACTACAGATACATAAATTAACCTCCGTTAAAGAACAATAAATTTACAAACACATAAACACTCCTCATTTTTCGCCTTAAATCTTATTGCCATCAACCAAACCCAAGAACAAACAAACTTTACCGTTTCCCGAAAAATTTTCAAATACCATCGCGCATCCTTACCGCTAAAAACAAAGCCTGCACATATTATCAAACACGAAAATTCCGCCAATCGAAGAACGTCAATCTTCCAATCAACGCGTCATCGACAGCCCGCTAAATTACCTCAGCGCGCATCCTCAACGAGAACTATTACGAAACTCGCGCGCGGAAGAGGGGCGGTATAAGCAGGTAATCGGCCCTCCTCTATTCTTATTAAGTTATATAGCGACCAAGCCGTATATGACCATAGGCGAGAAGGGAAGGTTAGCTGCACGCACGCGTCACGCATTAGGTTTGTTCGGGTGAATAGAAAGTCTAGGAAGATACTAAGACAGCCACTGTGCTAAGTGCTTTACTAAGGGGCTGTATTGTTCTCTCGTGGTACGGTTCCGGATTCGCGGAGAGGATGACAGCTGGAATTTTGGGATGATTATGCGAGGCGGATTTTTTTTCATGAGAATAAATATTGGGCTGTGTGCGTAATGGTATCTTACGGACATGACTGTTGATAATTTCAATAGCGAGGTAGAGATAAAGGAAGAGATAACGATTATAAAAAGTCTATTGAAACTATATTGTTTTTATTTTTTCATTACGTGTGATAAAATGACTTTAGAAATTATTATATTATATAATTAGAGATTAAAACTGATATTTTTATAAATAAATTTAAAATTGAACCAATGTACAGTTATCAACCTTTCAACCGTGTATTTACCAGTTTCCAATCCCACTATACCCACTAATCGTCTTTTAACGTTTCCTTTTAAATCCTACCAACCCAGCTGGTACCTACCCAAACAATCACCCCCACCATCCCACAAACCTCTCCCAAACCCAAAAACAACAAACCAAAAAATCCTCCAAATCCTCTCTCCCCTACAAAAAAATCCATCGTGTTACGTATCTCAACCATTGCAACACCCTACGGGAACTTGCGATATTGCTATTAAGTACACAAGAGATCGGAGAATGGAGATATAGAGAGAGAGAGAGAGAGAGAGAGAGAGAGAGAGGCGGTCAGGGCCTCGGATAAACGAACAGACCGACTAAGCGCCAGCTGGTTTGACTCGACTCGTCACTGGGCGATATGCGTTGGACCAATCGCGTGGGACCACGAACGCGATGGCGCGTCTGGCTGCGTTCTTAGCTCGCGCTCGCGGATCGCTGCGCGCTGGACTGGCAGCAAGTGAAGAGCCAACCGCGACGACGACGGCGCACCGCAGCTAGACGCGCTTTATTTATTACTCGCGCGCCTCTTGACAGGAGACAGCGCGAACACGGGACACAAGCTGGAGCACCTGGGATCAGGGATTGCGAAGTGCGAGCCGCGCAGTTGAATTATTTTGGCTCAAGAGGCTGCAGGAGTACACGTAGTCGTCATGTATCGATGCGGATTGCTGCTGGTCCTGCTGAATTTCAGTCATGACGGTAGGTTTCTTTGATTGACACTTGCTGGGTTGGTTGGTGTTGCGAGGGTTGATGAGAGTAGTTGTGAGGATGATGCTCGGGGAGTCGACGGAGGGGTGTGTTTGACGTGCGAGGTGTCCTAACCTTATTCTCTGTGTTGCAGTGACCGCGAGCTCGTCGAAGGGCTTGGACAGGCTTTTGGAGCTGGGCACGGATTTTCTGTCGACAGGTCGATATCAAGACGCCTTATCGTATTTTCACGAAGCTGTTGGTACGTTGTGATGATTTATGGAATGTTGGAGTTAGTGGAGTGCTGGCGAGGTGATGATTATTGACAGTGTGTTTTGGTTTTCAGAGGGTGATCCCAACAACTACTTGACGTATTATAAAAGAGGAACTGTTTATTTAGCTCTAGGAAAGGCCAAGCAGGCCTTGTTAGATTTTGATAAAGTTTTAGAATTAAAGCCAGATTTCACTGCTGCTAGGATTCAGCGAGGTAGCGTGCATCTGAAGCACGGAGATCTTGACAATGCCGAGGTCGATTTTACTAATGCTGTGAGTAGCTGCTTGTTTGATACTTACTTGAAATAGCTTTCATTCTGTTGTATGTAATTAATAGATTATTTTTTAATAATTTACATAACATTTATCAATTACATTATTTTCAGCTTATGGTGATTCCTAATAATGAAGAAGCCATTAATGGTATTCATAGTTTAAGGTTAGCTAGAGAACAAATAGAAAATGCAGAAGCCTTTTATGCACACAGAGATTTTTACTCAGCTGCTGCTACATTATCACAAGTAATAGAGATCTGTTCATGGTCAGCTTACCTTAGAAAATTAAGAGCAAAAAGTCGTATACAATTAGGAGATTATGCGGGAGCTGTGTCAGATATCAGATCTACGACAAAATTGACGTCTGATAATACGGAAGGATATTTTGAACTTTCAAATTTATTGTACCAACTTGGACAAGTTCAAGATTCTTTAAAGTAAGTAATAACATTGTCAGTAATATATAAGGCAGAGACTGATCAAATTTTTAATCATATTTTTTATTTATTTATAGAGAAATTAGAGAATGTTTAAAATTAGATCCCGAGCATCAAGATTGTTTTCCATTTTATAAAAAAATTAAGAAAATAGCTAAATTTATAGAGGATGCAGAACATGCATCAGAATCTAGTGATTTAGAAACTTGTATTGACAAAGCAAATCGCGTTCTTAAGAACGAACCAGAGATAGAAAATGTTAGATATATTGCACTTCGATTACTATGTAAATGTCACACTGCCAATTCGGAGGCTGAACCTGCAGTCAAAAATTGCAATGCTGCGGTAGAAATACAGCGAGATCCCGACACATTATGTGATAGCGCTGAAGCATATTTAGTAGCAGAACAGTTCGATGATGGTATGTATCTAATTTTGTGCTGCGTAATTTTGTAATGCGTATCTATGGTATGTACTAAAATTTTAACTTCTTGTTTTAGCCATAAGAGATTTCAAGGAAGCCTTAGAAATTGACAGTAGTTACCAACGTGCAAAGCAGGGTCTGCAAAAGGCTCAACAACGTCAAAAGATATCGGAAACTCGGGATTATTACAAGATCTTGGGAGTGCCTCGAACAGCGAAAAAACAGCAGATTGTCAAGGCTTACAGGAAAGCCGCGCAAAAGTGGCATCCGGACAACTTCCCGGACGAGGAGGAGAAAAAACGCGCTCAGAAGAAATTTATCGATATCGCAGCCGCCAAGGAAGTGCTTACGGACGAAGAGAAGCGAGCAAAATTCGATAGGGGCGAAGATCCGCTCGATCCTGAGTCTGGCAAGCATGGTGGCCAAGGCTTTAATCCCTTCCAAGAGTTCCACCACTTCCAGGGCTCGCCCTTCCAGTTCAAGTTCCACTTCAATTAAAGAGACTCTGTTTTTTTTAACTTTTTTCTTTTGGAGTGCATAATAAAATTCATAAATTCGTTGAAGTTTGAATGTTTACGAAACAAAAAGACTAAACAGATAATTTTATTAATGCTCTGATTTGTTTGCAATTGGAGACAGTTAATTTTTAAAGATAAAGTACATATGAGATTTGTTTGGTTTAGTTTAGAAGAATTTTAATTTTAACTAATTATTACTAAAGTTGATTAATTTTGTACGTTAATTTTTGTAAAAAATATAATTAGGTAAAATTAATATTTTTCTTAAATATTAAATTAAAGTATTCTTATGATGCATTTGTATAATTGTATAAATACAATCACATAATGCAAAATTAGCAACTAAATTAGAAAATCAGAGTTAAAACAATCGTTGGCATTTAAAAAGAATTTTTTTCCGTAAACATTTAAAATTTATGAGAATTATAAAGTGTGACTCTAAGTGATTAGAAAAATTTTCATAAAATATTGAAAACAGAACCGGAGTCATATCTCACCGAGGAAAGCTAATGAAGATTTCGCTACTTTATATTACGACGAGCTTGAAGAAAAAAGAAGTTTTTTTCTAAACGACTGAATAGAATGTAGCTCGTCTCCTCAAGTTCCAAAGACAGTGGTGTGAAGATTTTTCGTTGTTATTTTCGGTCCGGCTGTGTAAAAGCAAGCAGGACACGAAGAGACTATAAATACTTCCACGTGATTCGAGTGACTGGATGAAGGCGTATCTCTATCATTTATATATTGTGAAAACCGCGTGAATCTAGTCATCGGGTATGGGTAGAATTCATTGTTTTCCTATTTGCATCGATTAGTTTATTATCTTGTACGATGTGCATTAGCCTATTTGTTCATTCTTTTACCGATACCCGATGCCCGGTATCTTCGACTAAAAAAAGACTTTTTTCGAGGCAGTGCTGTGCGCGTGTCGCGTGTCAGTGATGTGCGAGCTGATATGTATGAGCTGTTTGTAAATATTACTTGTAATCAAATTGTCCCGACAATTGTTTAAGAATATATATTTCAATTATTTATACGGAAACGAATTGACTTGTGTATTTTTTTATTTT
Source organism: Eupelmus urozonus (assembly GCA_900480035.1). NCBI lineage: Eukaryota > Metazoa > Arthropoda > Insecta > Hymenoptera > Eupelmidae > Eupelmus > Eupelmus urozonus. Next base: position 35,063 of record UELX01001081.1, read on the forward strand.
CAGTAAGCATTATTGCGATGATTCGTATTTACAAACAAATTTTTAATTAAATGCGGAAATTTATTTAGTTTTCTGTTTTATCTTTCTTTTTAGCTTTTCCTTTCTTCTTGCCCTTCTTCTTCTTCTTTTTCCTGGCTCTTCTGAAAATCTCCGCGTATTTACCCAACTCATGCCTCACCATGTAGCCTCGCCATTGTGCTTGAATCAGCGTCGCGGCTTTATGAATCTCGTTCCAGTATTCCGCTTCTGCTTGCATCTTCAGCTGATCTCCCATATACTCGTTTATCAATTCTTGTCTATCTTTTTGCAACTCAAGCTGTTCTTCGATAAACTCTTTTATTTCTTCTATTTTATCCTGTAACATCGTAAAATGCAGTTTATGTATAAAAGTTACGTTGAGTAGAGATTAATTTATGAGATCTCTTAACTTTGTAGTTTATTTATTTTAGTGTCATACTAATAAATGTTTAATTGTTATTGAGTTTATATTTTATATTAATTTCACACTTCGTATTAATTTTATTAGTTTATTTTAATTTTATCATTATTTTCTACATAAAAAGTAAAATGTTTGTAATGTAGGGTATCAGAGAAACAGAAAAACTACAACAGTTAACTCTAAGTTTTTATCTATTGATAAAAGTTGGGAAAAGAGTTATTTCGCAAATACTTACAGCAAGAAGTCAATCTCGGGGCAATTTAATCAGACCAGTTGTTAAGATTGAAGTTTAAAAAAGTGATCATTCAAAACGATTCATTTGATATAATAATATGTAGAAAATGTATATAAATGATAAAATTTAAGAGAACAAATTATCTCGAAGCTTTTTATTGTGGAACATTTCGAATTTCTACTTTGATTATTAATGCCAACGGATCCGAATTATTCTACCACAGTGGAGGATTTTAGATTTCTGCGATGTTAAATTTTATCACAAAATGCTCAGCTGCGGGTCCCATTCAACTGTATTCTGTATTTATTAGGCAAACCCAAAATGTCATCGATGATTCAATTTAATTACGTCAGCGTTGATTTAACCCAAAAGCCCAAAATTCCCCGATGCGTTTCAATTTGATTCCATCACCGTCGACGTAATGTACTCAATCATGAATATTGGCCATCACTCAAATTATCATTACGGGAAAGTGAAAGAGAAAGGGGGGAGAGAGTTGCTCTTTCTAGCAGCTACTATCATTCTAGTATTCGTAATAGTAGTTTTTGTGAACATTCTTTTACAGAGCGTATTATTAAAGTGGAAGAACCGCTCTTTCATAGATTACAAAATAATATCACATTACAAGCCGGTGTCACTATTTTACTATTAAATTAGATGTAGCTGCAAGAGCTTTTTTCCATTTCTACCGCGATTATCGTTGGAATCGCTCTTTAATTGCAAGGCCTCTCATCGAGAGCTTTATCAAGTCGTTCTAATAAAGAAAACTATTAAAATATTTAATAATAACACTGCCATATTAATTGATACATTATTAACTTACTCCGAGATATTTGCTCAAACCCTTGTTTGTATGAATAATTTTGTGATACATAAATACTTTTTCTTATTAAAGCAGAAAATATTGTATAGAAAAACCTGAAGATCATTAGTTTCTTGCGTGCGCCTCTCCAGCTCGTCGTTGTACCGAGTGGACCAGGCCATAATTTCTTCCTCGGTGCTGTCGATCGCTTGCTTGCCAAAAGTTTGCAATTCAGCCGACACTTTCAAATGCTTTTTTCTCGATTTCTCTAGCAGTCTTATCTCTTCCAGCAGTGCATCCTCCTGAGCTTTCTGCCGGAGATTCTGTTGTTCCAGCCTCGAAGCTTCCCATCTGATTACGTAATCTTTAAAATGTAGAGGACAGCGTGAGTTGAGTAGTCGATTGGAGATGGTTTAAAGGTTTACCTAATTTTTCATTATTGTTGCAGTAAGAGGCGTCGATTTTAGCGTTCAGGTCGTTGATCTCGTCTGTGCATTTCTTCTTGAACACCTGAAACTCATCTTCAGTTGTATTTTGCGCGTTGCGCAGTTTCATTGCTAAATCTGACCAAATTTTTAAGTTCACGTTGAGATTGTCCTCCTTTTCTTTATTGTCGACGATCGAGTCGACTTCGCACCTGAGCCATTCGTACCTGCCGTTCTTTTCTAGCTCGCAGGCGACTTTTCGGAAGACGTTGAAGACTAAGTCTCTATGGAAAGGTTTAGGAAAATTGTAGTTTTATTTTTGTTACGCAGTTTTTCTTTTGTGCAAATGCAAAATTTTTATAGCAATAAAGATTAAGTAATTTAAATGCAAATTTTCCCTCCCCCCCCCCCCTTTATTGTACTCTATATTTATTTTTCTGGCTGATTATTAAATTTTACACATCGCGAAAGTAACTTATACTTAAAAAAGAAATAAATTTTTTTCAGAAATTTTATAATTTTGATTTAAACCATATGAAAGAATTAGCATTTTGCATAAAAATTCAATTCCAGTTCTAGTTTGTAGATGCTTGAAAATAATTAGTCACACATTTTTCCTTTTATTTATTTAAAAAGATAAAGATTTGAACTGGCGTAACGTCACGATTGCTTTTTACAATCGCTTTTTTAATTATTATATATTATCTACATAATGAACAAATGTAAGGTCACCCGGATTTTTACAACCACTATAATGTGGTTATTGGTTGTTGGAGTTTTATATTTCATTTTTAAATTACTGGAAACAGAAGTTATTCATTTTAATATTAAAGAATTATGAATATTTAAATTTATACTGTACTATTTTTAATTCTTAGTCATTTTTATTTAAATTATAGTAGTATAGAGAGACATTCATAGAAAAGCTCATTCAAATAGTGATATTGACGTCATTAAATTTTTGGTATAAATAAATGCCTACAAATAATATTATTTCTTTTTCTACTATCCAAAATTATTTTAGAAGATCAGTGGAGGGAAAGTATTTTTAAATTATCAAAGCTCTGATTATTTAAGATTGCAATGACAGATCTACAGAGATTCAATTAGTTCATCAGATTTTCACGTAAACTAACAAGCATACAGATAAAATGTCAAAAAAAAATCGAACATATTCATCTCAAACATCAAAATTTTAAAACAAACTGGATTTAAAAAAGCCCATGAACCCTGCCGATCAAACCCCTCACCCCACCGCGGACCAAATCCCAAAACCCCTCCCACGCACCTATCCTTCGTCAATTTCTCATTGACGCTCGGCACGACATCCCCAAATCCGGCATCCTCGCCAAAGTACATCTTCTTCTCATCCTCTGCAGCGCAACTATCCAACCTCCTGACCACGCGCCGTTCAGGTCGGCTCCTAGGTGGTTCGGCCTGCACCACAAGCGTGCGTTTAAGTACCTCGAGCGCGTCGGCGGCTTCACGCAGAATCACGGAAAAAGCCGCCGCTTCGAGGTGGCTTAGACGCTCGGCTTGCGTATCGAAGCTCATGCTGCGAACGCAGACGTTGTCCGAGGCGTCGCCCCTTGGCGTCTCCGTGAGGCTGGAGACGCTCGGGCTGCGCAGCAGATCGGCGACTACTGCGTCTTCTAGGCCCTGTATAGGTAGGGGAAGCAGAGTGGGGTGCGTTAGGGTTTTTTGAAATTTGTTTTGGAGCTTTTTCGGAATTTGGTTAAGGATGAAATTTGTTAACAAGGAATGCAACTATTGTTGTCTACAGTGCTGGTTACGCAAGATGTTACGGCGTTCAGAAGAATGTATTGAATGTAACAAGATTTTAAAGAGGTCGCGTACTCCTTTTTACCGACTAAGAAATTTTTTGATCATCAAGAAAATATATTTCTATATACGTAAATCGAGAACGTAGTTGACCACTTTAATAATATACTCTAAATATCACTCTTAAACGGTGCGGGATATTAACTTGTAATATTACTTCCTAAGTTTCATGGTTAAAAAATAATTTTATATCAGTTTTAGTATTTATTATTTGATTTAAATCTACTACAAATCAGTTTTGAATATTTAATTAAAAATCGTAAAAATCAACTTTTACAAAAAACTGTCCAATAACCAAAGAAACCAGAAGAAAAAAATTAAGTCAGTTAAAATTGAATAAAATAAAAATTCATTTCATACACATTGTGCCGAAAAAGCTTTCTTGTTCACCGAGCTGGCTCTTCGTCTCGCCGCTTCGAAGCTCTTATCCTTAGTACTGCAGCTACGTCGCGTATCCTGATCCGTTAAACTACTCCTCTTTTTCCGTAGAAGCGAACAACTCGGAGCTTTGCTAGAATCTTCCTCATATTCTTTTTCGGGCTCGGCCTGGGATTAAACTTGGTAACTGATTGGTAGAGTTGACGGGGGTAGGTTAGTACCTATAGTATCTATAGTAGCTAAAGCAGCCTCAAACATTTACCTGACAACAATCCATTGAGTTTTACACTTCTTTTGCTTTATTTACTTCATAATTATTTATCAATCATAGATTTTGATGGTATACATAACAGCTGGAGTCTTGGCTCACCACATGAAGTAACAACAGATCGCATCTCTTCGATAGTCATTTTTATTTATCAACACGAATCATAAATTTATGCATATTTTTTTTAACAATTATTTGGATCTTTAATACAGTATATTTTAGTTTTATTGATTGACTGATAAATGTAAATTTGTTACAACGGTGAAGATAAAACAAGTGCTGTCAAAAACTATATTATGCTCTTTCATTTGAGTACATACATTCATTACATAGGAACTATGTTCCATTTGACAAATCAACGTTGATATATTTCTCACCATTTTTCACACGTAAATATATATCGCTAAGCGTATATTCTTTATTTTCTTTCTTTTCTTTTTTCTTTATTGTACATTTACTTTTATTTTATCGAGAACTAAATTTAACCGAGTCCAACTATTGAATACTGGCAGAATATTTCTTAAGCAAATAAATTCGTCTGTTGAATTCATGCAGTAAAAAAAAGAATTTAATACTTTCCACAGTGTGTAAATAAAATTATAAAGCGACTACAAGCAGTTCTTGAAAAATCACATCGGACTCGATTAAATACATTTTCAGTTCGAAACTGCTTCTACTTTCCTAACTATTGTCTTCGATTTATGGCACTTGCAAAGCTCACAAACACACGTTCCAAAAATAATCCGTCACATTTTCTAAACTCATTTTCTTACACACCTTCCGCAACATCATCGCAAAAAAAAAAATTGCGTCTACAAAAAAATCTAATTGACTAACAAAGGAAAAATCCTCGCGACAAAAGGAAGCGTCGGTGGAAGCGAAAATGTAATTTACATCGCTCTCCCTCGTACTTTCATCTCAACATGCATTTGCCCCTACGGGGGATCGAACACATCTGCATTACACACATCGAATGCGTTGTATAATAAGGCAGTACACTCTACTTAATTAACGCGCACGCCGCCTTTTTTTTCCTCGCCGTCGGCGAAAGACGCTAAAACGTCTCTTCGCTTCTGATCCCGGGAGAGAAAATCGAGACAATCGCGCGCGAAATCGACTATTGTCTGAGCCAATCGCTAATCGCTTTTACTTAGTTTGATGAAAAATTATAGATTCCTTGCGACTAGTGCTTTTTCGTCGGTCGATCGCTAATGAGTGGGCGATCGATTAGACGGCTATATTGGGCTTTGCTACGTAATTGATTTATCTAAATAATTTCTTTTTTTTTCGTTTACAGATTCTGCTCCGGAAAAAGTACGGTTCTCGAATCGCTGCAGGTAAGCGCAGTATATTTTTTTGAACACTTTTTTGACTTTTTAGATTAAGCTAAGGGTTACTTTCATTGACATTTTTTAGGGCGATTCGAGAATCGTTCTTTTTTTGATATTATACAGTGAGGAGAAAATTCTTGGTTTTTGTATTCAGATAGTTAATTCGGTTTATTGATAAAAATTGTAGGAACAAATACCGTAATAAGAATAAGCTATGATTTTATTTTATTTTTCACACTAAAATACTATTTCTAAAATCAGAATAATATTTGCACTATACTCAATTATGAGATTCTTTCAAGCAAAAATTGAAAGAAATTATTCAATATTTTCAACATTTACAGATATTAAATAGTTCATCAAAATACTTCAAAAAAGTGACAAAAACAAAAAAATCAATTTACATATTACCATAAAATATAATTAAAAAAATATCTATAGACACGTAGTGCGTTCCAGCAACGACTGCAAACGCAATAAAAAGAATATAATTCTAAAACTTTTCTAATCTTAAGAAAACACCTCTTACTTAGAGGAAGTATCGATTACATTGCGGAAGAATACACAGCTCGAAGAAAACAAGATCAAGTTTCATTAAAAGACATATAGTACACACACCGATCATATTACAATCCCACAGCATCAAGCTTATTTCATTAAAACAAAAGCGATCAAAAAAATAAACAAATAAAAACACCCGATCGCCTACAAAACGATCCCCTCGTTATTCCCCTCGACCAACTTCCCTCGACTTTCTCCTCACCCCCTTAAAATTCCGCCTCGAAACCCTCCTCCCATTCTTCCGCTCTCCGCACAATAACATTCCCTCCCACCCCCTCAAATTCGCAGTCGTTGCTCCATCGCATCTCACGCCAAAAATTTCCTCCTCGCTGCATACTGGCCCTCGCCTTAAACCTAAACGTGACCGTACAGACACACATCCACATCCGCCTGAGGCCCACGCGACTCGTAGTATCTAGCTGCTCCGCGCAAAAGTGTTTTATACTCGGTGGGCTTTTACATGAAGTAGCTGGTGTACTCGTGCGGCATGACGCCTCGGCGCGGATAGAAAGTGTGGCTGCTCGAGTAGCAGAGCAGATTCGTGATCGAGCTCATGTAGATGTCGGCGAAGCGGAACAGCCGCCTGGAGAAGTAAGTCGGATTGTGGTAGGTGCGAAAGACGGAGCCGAACTGCTGGTTGAAGACGCGCTTGATCTCGTTGCGGAGCCGGTCGCGCTCTTTGATCCAGTCGAGGAGGAGGGTTTCGGCCTCGGGGCCGTCGACGTTTTGGTGGTCCTCGATCAGGGCTGTGAGCATCTGGAGCCAGTTGGCGTTCTCCTTGAATTTCGGGTCGTTGAGAGTCTCGATCTCGTGCTGGAATGGAGAAATGGAGAGAGATGGTGAGAGAGCTGGTGTTGCGGGGGGGGAGAGTTTGTGGGAGTCGTGAATTCGTGATGAATTTTAAAGGAGGTGTATTTGGAGTGTTTGGGGGAATGCTTGGGGAAGATACCCGCGTGTGGAGTAAAGCGTTTTTAAGGTGGTGTTCTTTAATATCTTATACAGAGAATTTTCGGTACACTTTTTAAAATTTAGGATTAAATGAGAGATGGTTTACACAGTTTTTCTTGTTTTTTGAAATTTAATATTATTAGCAATGTATTTTTACTATCCGATGTCTCGATTGCGGCATGTGTATTTATTGAGAAATAGAAAAAGAGACAATGCTGCTGTTGTCTATAAAATTTGTTGTTGTTCTGACAGAAAAAAATGTGTATTATTGTTAATAACTACAAATATCTGTTAATTATTTCAGTTATTTGTAATTATTTATACTTTTATTTAGTATTCGTTCATTGCAGAAATGAAGATTTTAATAAATAAATATAATTTACTATGACATCGTGAAGTACAAATTAAATTGTTGGTACTTATTTATAATTTTAAGGAATGAAAATGGTTGCTTACATAAACAATATTTAAATATTAAATTTAAAAATAATTTCAGATAAAATTTAGCAATAATTAAAATAACTATATTAATAACTGTTTATAGCATTATTTCAATAAATATTTTATGCTAGGATAGTAACTCAAAGCTTAAAATGTTAAAAATCAAATGTACTAAATCATTATTTTAAAATAAATTTTCTAAAATTTGCTTTTTATTTAATATAATCTTTCTAAATAAAATACATATGTGCACTCGCATAATCACTTACCGCAAGCTCCTTGATAATAGCTCCAGTCCTCCAGCCGTGCTCCAGCGTCACGTCCGCCAGGTCGCTGTAAGGATGGTCGCCAAAATAGAGCACCTGGTGACCGCGCCAGCCAGTCGTATCCTGCAACTGCTTAACCGTACCCTCGAGATAAATCACCCCCTTTTCGAGCTTAGTAACACGATCCCAGAGCTGTGACTCGTTTTTCTCGTCATAGATGCGCAGCGGGCGTGATTCCTCGGTGAAAAAGCGCGGCTTACGTGCCTGCACGATTACCACGTCGAAGTAGTCCTTCCAGCGGTCGCCGACTAGGAACCTCATGCCACGGTCCCTGTAAAAGGATATTTTTATGGGTTAATTTCATGCTTGATTTGTAAATGTTTCGCAATTGTTCATTTTAATTATTCATCTAAAAAGTGAATCAACGTTCTAAAAAATTTATTCGAATACCATACTTAGATCTATCGAAATGTTAATTTTAAATATTGAAATTTGAATGATTTTAGATCAAGAAAAAATTCTGAATTTGTATGTATCACATATTTTTTTTAATATTAAAAAAAAAAGATTGGTCGGTGAAAATTAAGTATAAAAAATCTGTTTTGGCGGAGAAAAACTATTTTATTATCGTTTTTCGAAAATCGGATGAAGGGCGTGATTAAAAAGATTTTGAAAATGCTTACACAAAATGAAAAGGACTATTCGTGACGAGGAACATCTTCTTGTCGGCAACTTTCAGCCGGTCAAAGTACCTTGTGAGATCTTTATTAGGCTCCAGATAATCCTCGACATTCTGGACCACGAGTTTGTGCATTACCGGATGACAGCTCTGGACCGAGTTCTAAAATGAAACGATGTATTTCTGGAATTTGTTCTGGCGTTGTAAAGGTATATAGCTTTTTTTATTACTAACTTATTTTATCAGTTTTTCTCTTAAATTTACCAAAAAACAATATAAATATATTTTCTACACAAGCAGTACTCTCATACCTTCACGTCCCTGAAAAGAATTTCCGGATGGAAGTCGATATGGTTCTGCATGAAGTACTCGGTGACGTTACAGAGCAGGCCCATTTCCGGCACCGAGAACAGATCGGCCAGCTGGACCATTTTCGTGCGGCGCACGCCATCCTGAAAGGAAAAAAGGACGGGTAGCGTCAGATGATGTTTTGATTCTATTTTTCCCGGAATACGAGCTTTCTATATACTGCGATGAGGAATGCGATACTATTAAATGAGAATGGCTTTTGTGTGATGAGTTTAGTTGATTGAATTATGTAAGTGTATTGCTACTTTTACGCGTGCAGAGAGCTTCTATTTCTATATGAATATTTCTAATGAAAAGTATGATTTACTACTTTCTATAAACGAAAAATATGAACGTTTTTTTAAAAATGAGAGCAATCATAGCGAGCGAGATTTATGGAATGCAATAGGAATTTTCCAATCGCATTGTAAATGCTCATGCGAATGGCGCTCCACTTGGGTACTTAAAATTCATGATTTTGTAAACGTCTGTTCATTGTTGCGCAATATCAATTGACGACTAGTTGAGCTAGTCTAGAGCATGCCATCGTTCAATTTAAAGCCGCGCCGAGTCGTTTACTTTTATTATATAATTTTTTCCTTCTATGATGGATGGCTTATTGAAACTTATCAGTATAGAAGTTTATTAGCACTGATAAATGAACGTTAAATGAATATGATGCGGCACATGTTTTACGTAAGGATTAGTCAGGAGAATTATTAAACAATTTTTCAATTTAGTTTTGAACTAGTAGATGCAAACGTAAATAAAAGATAAGTACATTGTAATGAGTGTGTAAGTTTTCGTAAAAAAAACGCTATATAAGTAGGACTTTATCATTCAATATGAAAATTATAATTTCCAGAAATACGTATTGTCAAATAAATTAACGGTGCTCGGGGAAAACAAGACACTTAAGCTAGACACACAATTGGCATAAAACCACATAAGCTCACTCTAACGTGTATGTACGACTTACCTTCTAATTCCTCAAACAAACCACCACAATGGCCGTGAAACAAAGGAGAAGATCACACACCGGGGAGAGAGAGCCAAGACATGCAAAAAGACAGTCACAGAATTGCACGAAAAACCAATTTAGTATAGAATCATCATTATCATCATCATCTTATGATCGTATAACTTTTTTTTTCCGTTTCCGCCATTCTTTCAATATAATAACATGAGAGAAATTGACGAGGGTATTAGAACACTCCAGAGACATATACGTTTAGGTATAGAAAATAGGGTCCGATATCACGCGCCATTAGTGTTACACGCGTGTACGTGGTACTGGCACAGGAAATTGACTGAAATGAAGAGTGAAAGATACGAAAAGAAGATGCCCGGTTAGAATAAATCGTTTGGGTTTTGCGATCTGGGTGTTACAGGTGAAATTCGTATGATTTTTATATCACACATTATGAAATTTAATTTTACAAAAATCATTACCAATTTACCTAATAAATTTATCATCTTCCTAAAAAAAAACATACTCAAACAAAAATAAGTTCTCAGACTCAAATTCTTAATATTAAATCAAGACAATTTTCCACCTTACTACAACCCATCGCAAAACCAACCGATTAAATTCTCTCTGGCATATACATTAAAAATAAGTAAAAACTCACGTGTGAGTGCTTATATGGCGCCTCGACGTACGCGATGGGTATGATGCGGTTTTTATAGAGCCTGAGCACCTCCTCATCAGGCACAGGTTTTAAGCCTCGGTAGACGGCGCCCAGCTGGATCTGTAGAAAGCTGTCCAGCTTTAGCAGCAGGCCCTTTTCGATGTCATAGTGTAGACCACGCACCGCGAAGTCTTCTTGGTATTCTAAGTCAGCGATGCCCTCAGGGTACTTTGACCAAAAAAGTTATTGTTTTTTTTTATTGTTTGGTTTTTAAAGAGGTTTGGATAGTTTAAAGAAAATCGTATTTGTAAACGATAATAGAGTAGGAACTATCTGAACCCGTTGTTCGAAAAAAAAACGGTATTTCTACTTATTAAAGTTTATGCATAATTTTTTTTTTAATGCTTCCTTAGATATATCATCATCAAGGTCATATGAAAAAGGGTACATTATCGCATACTCCTTGCTAACCTTGTATTTCTTGATGAGCATATCCCGACCCAAGTTATAGAGGAGATAGTCCATGCTGGGCTTATAGCAGGCGAGTGTGTAGTCATAATCGAACCCATAAACTTGCACTTCCCGCAGGTCCAGCTCGTTGCAGGCAAACACGCCTCGTGGGTTGACATTTTGCGGTAGTTTCTTTGCTGTTGAGTGTACAGGTGATTATTGTATTTTGTATTATTAGAAACCTGGTGTAATTCGTTTCGAAAGTGGAAAAATAATTTTTTAAATTGTAATGGTTAATTACAAATATTTAAAGTAAATAAGCAAACGAAGTAACTAATCTTTTCTTATATACAAAAATAAATTGTCAAATAAAAATTTCTACTTTATGTTATCTTCTAAATTTAGAATAAATAATTTGTTTACACTTTATCGTTGTTTCATAATGTGTAAATACGACATTGTTACTTTTGGCGCATTATTAATAGCCACTACTTAAGTAATGCAGTGACAAAATTGGCTTATGCACATTCAAAAATACAATAGTCAATCAAATTTCTACTAAAAAGTCTATTTACTCTTTCTCAACCTAATTCACCCAAAAGGTTTATCAAAAGGCGCGGTAGCGTCTCGAATACATAAGTAACTCAATACCCATCCATCATTTCCATCCATCCCACAACCTTGAAAATTTCAACACCCATCATCAAAACCATCATCCTACCAATTATCAGTCCACCCACTCCTCTATTTAATCCTGAAAATTCCTATAAGCATCAAAATTAACATCAGTAGTAACAGCCGATCTGGCAAGCCACATCAAGCCCATCTCTTTCTCTCTCTCTCCTATCCACGGCAATCGTGGCACGTGCGACTTTGAAAAAAACGGAGCAGCCGCGCGCACGCGGATTGACATTGACCGCCGGTCGATCGACGCTTGGCGCCTTGCAGCTGCGCGCGTTTATTTAAAGAGCCGAGTTGGCCGCGCGCGCGTGCGCGCCGAGCCCACTGACATAGTTGCGCGCGCTAGAGCATGCGCTCACGTGTATCTCTCTCACTCCTCTCCCCCATCTCTCTCTTTCCTTCTCTCCACTCATCTCGCTCAGACTGTAAATACTTAACTCGCCGTCTTCTTTATTAACACACAGTCTATATTTTCCTAACGCGATCTTCTGCTAACACAACGTCCCGCATCGTTATACGTTTCCCGCCCTCTCGCTGGTTCCTTCACCGCGCCCCAGAGTTCTATTTTCGTCCCGTACGTGTCGGGCCGCGTCTCTATATACAGCCCGCAGCGTGCGCACGCTCCCTCGTCGTGTGTAGCCAAACGAAAATTTCCCAACCCAGCGATGCAGCTACGTTTCCGTAGCAGCCGACGCTTTAACTCGCACGTGTTCTCCATCTCGCTCTCTCTCACTTAGAGTCACGTAAGCACACATACACACACACAGAGATGAGTTCTACTCACATTTGCACTTGTCGAGCATCATGGAATAGCTGCGGAGCATTCGCTCCTTGGAGACGACGGGCGCCTCGAGGCAGAGCCGACGTAGCTGGCCATCATGGTGGCCTCCAGGGCGCAGGCTGTCCTTGCCGAGCCGTCGTCTCAGTAATAATCGGCCTGTACAGGAGCAGCAGCAGCGCAGCTTCGAGCTAGCTAACGACATGACGGTCACGCGACGGATGCCGCACGAAAGACGCGCGAAGCCGAGCTAGACCGACAGTGGCGCGGCTGTATCGGTTCTTGCGGCTTGTGTGTATATACTCTGCACTGTCCTTGTCGCGCTGATGTGCGCGCGCGCATGTGGATATGGTTGGGTTGGCTTGCTTGTTTTTGCGCGGAGCTGTGAGATGGGTGATTTTGAGATCGGTTGCGGGAGGCGGGTTTTTAGGAGGGTGTAGTGGTTTTGTTGGTGAGGATATGGTGAAAGGTGGATGGATTTATGGTTTTGAATGGTTGGGGAAAGGTGAGAATGTGGATTGTTGGGATGATTTTTGTTTATTTTTGGTTTTTTATTTTGTATTTTATAATTTAGATTTTAATTTACCTTTTATTTTTACTCTGCTAATGAAATACAGTTGGATTTTTTCGTTAAAAAGTTCCTTAATAATTGTATGAGAATTCTTCGAGAAATTTGTCTAGTCTGTCTGTTTCTACTTGAAACGACTTTTACTACTTATTCAAAAGTAAATGACTATTTTTCGCTATTTAATTCTTGGACAGATAATTATACATTAATTTCACAGTTTGCTTAAATTTTTCATGATTTTTCAATAAATATAAAATTGTAAATTCAAATAAAATTAATTAGGTTTTATTTTTACTTGCATTATTTGCAACAAAAATTTTTTAAAACAAATTATTTGATATTAAAAATTTAATTAAGTGTTTAAAAACTAGTCGCAATTTTTTTTTAAACATACTTTCTTAGTTTCTTCATATAAGTAAAGCAAAGTAGACAGCACGATCACTGTATTCCCGACTGAGCGACTAAGCGACAGTTCACCTAGAAACGATAACAGCTCGTTTGACTACTTTCAAAATTTGAAATACAACCTCAAGTTCCTGTTTCCTTATTTAATTAGATAATGGTTAGTACTTAAATATAAGAATAAGGAATTCTGAAATTTATTGAAATATTATACTATTTCTACAAAAGTATAAAAAGACAGTTAAACACGCCTTAGTAAATTTCTCCGCCGAGTTGTACACGCTCAAATCTTTACCGCTGCTCGATCGATACAATCAAATTTTAGTTTTCGAGCGCCACGCGTGGCTACTTCATTAATTTTTTTCAACGAGATATCAATTCTGCGAGAGCAAACGCATGTAGACTCGTTATATTGTTCCGAATAGCATTTCAATTTTGTTTCGGAAATGAATTTTCGATGCACATAGCGTAATTCGAAGCTTATCTGTTTAATTAAATGTTCGGTTTGATTGAATAGGCGTGGAATTGATTTGATAGTAAGATTGATTAATCAGATGACCATAGGAGAATAGATGCGTGTTTGATTTGAAGTTTATATTTTAAAATATTTATTTTGTAATTGATACTTTTATTAATTTTATATACTATTTTACAATTATTGCATAATTTTAATTACTTTATTTTTTTCACTGACAAATGTATTGTTATCATTGTCGAAAGTTATATCCTGTAATATTTAAAAACATGCCTTCTAAATTTAAAAACATGCATTTCTTGAATAAATATTTTTATTTTTATTTGAATTTCAAGTCTTAAAATAAATTTCCGAAAAAAGAGTGCAAGTACATACCTACATATATTAAAATGCACCTGCTTACAAGATTTTATCACACCTTTCCACATATGTATTTGTCAATGTCAAAAAAGTGTTGAAACTTTAAGAACTTTGCTTGAAAATTCAATAACAAAGAGTAATTACAAATTCAAGTTCCGATAATTAGAATAAATTCAATAATATTTGATTAAATTGTCAATTAAAATCGATTTGAAGAGTTTAATAAAACACTAATGAATTTAATTCAGTCAAATTTATTTAATTAGAAATAAATTTATTAAATTATTCATAATTTATATAAAATGATCAATATCATGTTATTAATTTACAACGATTTATTGATTTTTGAACTTCATCCAGTCTAAAATGTGTATATAATTGACATTTTTCAAAATAATTAACATCAATAAAATTTGTTTTATATCTTTAATTTTTTCCAGTAAAACTAAATACATAATAGTCAAAGCTTATTTTCATATGAATCAATTTTAATAAATAATTATGAATTAGTATTAAATTAAATTCCCGATTGAGCTAACAAAGAAGTAGCGTAAATTTATATAGAAGCGAATAGTCGTAATTCTCTGCCTAGTAGCGTTCTTATGTCTTCATCACTGCTCAATCGATACAGGCGAGTTTTCGATTTCAAGCACCACGCTTGGCTGCTCTATTAATTTTCAAAAGTGAATTATCAACTCTCCGATTACGTGTATTTACATTTTGTTTCAAAAATGAATTTCCAGCATACAACTTAACCCAAAACTTATCTACCTAATTAAATGTCTTAATTGATTGAATAGACACAAAATTGATTTGACATTGAGCGCATTACTCCTTTTATACATAGCACAAGTCCGAAACGAAATCACGTTAACATCCTCACTTTTACCTGCGGACAAGTACGAAAATCCGCCCTCGAGCGAGCTAATGCACGCTCTCCTAATAAGTTTAGAAGAATTTCAATAAGCTCCTGCTCTCACCCTACCCTCTCCCTCTCTTAAATATTAATCCCCCTTCATAAACTCCTCTCGAAACTTGAAATCCATTTTGCGATAAGCGCGCGCACTCGAGACGCTCGCGCTCTCCCAAGTTCCGCGTAAGCCTTTACTTATGGACCTCCATATCTCCGTCTCTCTCTCTCTCTCTCTCTCTCTCTCTCTCTCTCTCTCGCTCTCGCATTATGCCGAGTTTGGCGCTGTTTCCACTGAATTCCAATCGTGAAGTTGCGTACCTCCGCAGCGGTAGTAGCGCCACAGACGTAGATTGCGGCTCGGAAAAATATATCCGATGCGGGGGAGGAATTATCATAATCGCTATTGGGAGGCTATTTTTCGGCGAAACGCGAGTCTGAAGTAGCGCAATTTGCATGATAGGATAATAAGCGGAAACGATTTCGGCCGCTGTGGGATTCTTCCCTATTGGGAAAGTTTTTGTTTAATCAATCGTGTTTGTATATGGTGTGGTTTGTGGGGATTCGTCGTTTGATTGTATTCGTCCTTGTAGGTTTCTTTTTTTTTTGGAGGGAAGATTTTGTTTCAGTGTAGCTTAAAAGATAACTGATTAATGTATATATACATTATTAGCTAATGGTATAGTAATGTGTTGGATTGGTTTCTAAATAGTTTTAATTTAAAAATATTATATTTATTTATTAAATTGATGTAAATTTGAAAATAATACGAGGACGCGTATCTATGCATCTGATTTTAATTTTTGCGACTTGAAAAATGTTATATATGTTTAGTTTTAACCTGATATAAAAGATAGTTTGATTTGTGTAAGAAGAACTAAAAGAACTAGATTAACATATTTGATGAAATAAAAATGTAAGAATATACAAAATTTTGTTTTAATAAATATATTTTGATACATTTTTAAAAGTACTGTAATTGCCTAAATCAAGGTTTTAACATTCAACAATCTTACTAAAATAATATTCCAAAAGCAGTTCTTTAAAAATATAAGTAAACTACCTAACTTATCCCTCTAACATAATTTAGTGATTCCCAAATAGAATCTAACTTTGAAAGCTATATCACCCAGCTATAAACTGGTATTATCGATCTTTACAAATTATAAAAAAATTATTCTTTGTGAAGACTGTCTTTTACAGAAGATTTTGCCATTTCTTTGAGATATTTTCTATCAATTTTCCCTGAAGGAGTGTGTGGTATTTCATCTAAAAACTTTAAGCCTCCCGAAAGTAGTTTATTATCACCCAATATAGAGCTTAATTCTATTAACTCTTCTTCTGTCACCTGAAAAGTGTAATGAAATTCAATTT
>UELX01001082.1:0-51642 GCA_900480035.1 Eupelmus urozonus
AACCTTTAAATAGATTATTAAAATAGGTTTGTTAACTTAATTAATCATTTTTTCGTAGTAACAGAGTTGTAAAAATAGAATATCTAAAGCTCCAAAAGTTGTTTAAAATTTACTTAGTAAATTAGATCTTATATTATTCAAAGAACACAATATTTTGATACGCTGTAGTTTCATACATTTTTCGTGAATAAATAATTTCGATACTTGTTTAAAAGGATTCTAATTTTCAAAAATAAAAATGATGATATTAAAGTTTGGAAAATTCGAGTGATTTTTACAAGATATATTGATATCACAACTGTTTGCTAATGTCAATGAATTTTCATTGTCAAGTCTATGTTTGAATTTGTCCTATTTGACATGCATTTTTCATGTTTTAGCGTATGTCTATGACCCCTTATGTATTTGCAAAATAAAGTAAATAAATTTTACTCTTTGTATGTGTAACGATAAATTGAAATAATCGGCAAGCTATGGCAAAATATTTGAAATAGAATATTGCTAATAATAGAAGATTTAACTTCCGCAAAATGTTGTCTTACATAAGTTTCAAATTGTTTGATGATGTTTTTATAATTCAAAACATGTATTATTACATTTTTGGAGGCACACAAACATGTATAATTAGCCGCATAACTATAAGTACATTATGGGTAACTTTAATCAATTTTTTCGTATCTCTGCTCAAAACTTAATAATTTTTTTGCTAAACATTTTTTAAGCGACTAAATTACATTTAGATAAAAAACAACGCTTACAAGACTATCGTTATCCATTCAAAACATCAATTTTCATGTGATTCAAGTTGAAAACAGCTAGTCGTAGGAATAAATTAGCCAAACTTACGCTGTTTGACAACATATCCCCCAATTATAGGATTATTAAATAATATCACTATAAAAACATATCTTTGCGTCATAGTTTCAAGCATATTTGTAGTAACATATTCTAAGAGTTAACATTAACTGTTGACTTGCTTGATGTTGAAAATAAAAAATAATGTTAATAAGAATATGAAAGGTAATCGCATTAAGCGTACCATTGAATAAGATAATCATGATATTGAAATTTTTAGTTTTACATTCACGCTAATACTGCAATAGAATTGGCGGGGCATCGCTATAACATGTAAAGCAGATTAAAAAATAAAACCTTAATATACAATGATTTTCTCC
Organism: Eupelmus urozonus; assembly: GCA_900480035.1. Lineage (NCBI taxonomy): Eukaryota > Metazoa > Arthropoda > Insecta > Hymenoptera > Eupelmidae > Eupelmus > Eupelmus urozonus. The sequence continues at coordinate 1,176 of UELX01001082.1, forward strand.
ATTTAACCTAAGATTTTCCTTTAAAAGTAAACTATATCAAATCAATCCAGACTTAATTGTTCATGAATTAAATCTTCTATTTGTTTCGACAATTCATGAAAGTACGTTAATAATACTATTCTACTGCTATTTCACGCCATTTACGAGATCATTTTTATGATTCGCTTCACTAAGCTTTCCGTTATCTTTGTCTTCTGTGACTGCGTTACTCTTTAAACAACCATTAATATTTTGACCATTTGACTGGCCATTCTTCAAATGGGATTCGAGAGATTTTCCAGTTCCATTTTGACAATCGGAAACTCCATGGACACCGTTACTCGTACCGTTTTGTTTTGTTAAGACACCTAGGCCTATTGTGTCAATACCATTTTTCAAAAATGGATTTCTGATTTCATTAAAATTGCTGGTCTTTGGCGTACTCACTGCACCTATAAAAATTGTTATGAATATTGTATAAATTATTAAATGTACAAATTAGATGATGCAGGGATAACAATTTAAATAAAATTGGTAAATTAAATATAAATAAAAATAATATTTATCAGTTCAATATGTTAAAACAATGTTCTATTCTAACATTCAAAAAATTTTAATCAATAACTTTTAATTTTCGGCACTATTTTAAGCATGAAAGGAGTTATTTATAAAATGAAAATCATAGTTTAAAGTTAGAATTCACGAATAATACAAAATATTGAAATTAAAAAAAAAAATTATTAATCTTCTACTAAGTGTTTTCAAAAACGAAAATAATCTTACTTTGCTATCTCCTCGTTGCAAATCTTTAAGAAAATAAAGTAATTAAAAAAATTGTGACAGAATCTTGAAAATATACGTAATTTACGTGTGCGTGTAATCTTAACTACATGTATTTCTATGTATATTTTATTTCATACATTGCTAGTCTTATTGGAAATTTAGTTGTTTCAAAATTACTAACACTAAAGATTTGTAAAATAGCTATACTATAAAGCGAAAATTTCATTGCTTTTACGAGTAAGCGCAAAACGAATTTAATATTGATTAAAAATGCTGAATATAAAAAGTAAAGCAGAGTGTAATTATTTGGTTTTACAGATTTTTATTGATAAATAATTATCTTGCGATATAAAAGCTCTCTTCTTAAATTAGTTTAAATAAAACAATTTAACTTTAAAATTAGCCTTAAAGTATAAACTAAGCAGTTGAATAAAAATTAAAATGTATAAGATGATACTTACCATTTAAGTTATGACAGTATTTATTAGTACTGTTCCATTCTTCGCGTAAGCTTAAATTGAACATGCTGTAGTCAGGATTTCCAGTAACTTCTTTTTCAATCGTCAAAATCTGAGGCAGTATATTTTCTAATTTGTCACTTGGCAACGCTGTATACGTTTCAAGAAGCATCAAACCTTTGCATCTTGGATGCGCAGGCTCTCTGTAAATATCCAATTGAAAGTACTGATTGTTGATTAGGAAGCAGCGGCGTCGTTTGAAGATTGTAAAATGCGAGTCATCTCGCTGAGCTAGCATGTTTAGGTAATCTCTGTGTGTCAGCTGGGTTTTCACTTCAACTACCTGGCCGCACATCTTTGGCCGTCTGAGAGTGTGAATGTAAGACCAATGACCTGCAACAAAAATAATGCTAATTATTAATACCATTTATTTCTTAATAATTTAAATATTTTGTAATCTCTGTGAATATAATAATATCCAACACGAGTTTTAGAGTTACAATTGACTTTTACAATATTATTGGAAAAAACTTTAATATTGCTTAACGGTCAAAAATAAAAATAAAAAACAATATTACTATTTTTATAACTACTGAAACTTTAGTTTCAACAATTTGAAATAATGCAACATAATACAACAAAGCAAAACGTTGACAGAAGGCTCAAATGTTTAACGAAAAGAAACTTATTTTGTTAATAATTAAAAAACTGCCCAAACCAAGGAAAGAAAAAACGCACCTTTCTGACCGCGCTTCCTGAGCCTCGCCTGGGTCTTGGGATTGTTGCTCTGCAGATAATTGTGCACGACGTCGAAGTCCTGGAAGGGTGGGAACGAGCTGTCAGCCGGCAGCGGGCCCTTGACCAGGAACTTGACCTTGCGACTGCTCGCTCTCAGCCTGTCGCCCGTGTCGATGCCCAGCTTCTGGCAGACGGCCTCGATCATCCTGCATATTTTGCTCTCGAAGTCCTGCGAGTTGTCGATCACGTCGAAGTAGGGATGACCCACCCAGGCCGAGGCGGCCTTGTAATCGAGGTCGCGAGCCAGCTCGATGCCCTCGCTGCGGCAGGCGTGATCCTCGGTCGAGTAGAAGTCCTCGGCGCCGTTGGCCGCCGAGACCATGTGGAGTATCTGGTTGTAGCGATTGTCGCGCAGCTCGACGTTGTTCCATCCGTTCGACGCCATCATCAGCTCCCACTTGTCCTTCGAAATAACTGGGGAGGAGAGAGAAAGAGAGGAATTTTTAGATTTTGTTTTGGAGTGATTTTAAGAATATTGACAAAAGTGGATATATAGGTATTCTGCGTGGAGTGGATGGATTTTCTTTTTGAGCGTGTGCAATACTGCTGCTCCAGATACTTTTTGTTCTCGTTTAATTAAAAGTTCTCGTTACTAATACGGGGTGCGAGCTAGTCTATATGCAATTAATTAATTTTTTATCGTTCATGTTAGCCGACGAAACACGACGTAATGAAGATAGATGAGAATAAGTAAAACCAATTAGCTAATTCGAATCTGCATGTCGAGCTGCTAATTATTCAATAGTTTTTAAATTAGTCAAGCATTCGCTGACGTCAGTGATTCGTACCAGTTTTAAATCTAGTAATCATCCAATTAATCAAAGGATATCATATCGATTATTCACTTAAAGGCTACTCCATGCGGTTATCTATTAATTAATATTTGCCTTTTTATTACTAAACTCTATTGCTGATTAGGGAAATTTACTGATTGAGGTAAATAAAAGAATTTTATACTGTTGTTTTTTTCTCAAGTTGAATATTACAAGAATACTACTTTTAATTTTTAAAAAATTAAATTAAATGAATTCTATTTTTAAAAAGCAAATTCTACATTAAACAATACTACTTTTCATCAATAATTAATAACATTATTTAAACCAGACAAAGTTTATCTATCGAAACCCTCTTCGTTTTATCGAAACAATAGAAGCTTCAAATGACTTAATCAAATTGAGCTCTCCATTGTCACCGGGCGTGTTAAGAAACAGAGACGTGAAAGACAAAACTTACATGCAGATGCATCCATGGCACCGCGATCACAGATAATAAGGCAATTCCTAGACTGGCTTTCACCCAGCTGGAAAAAGGTGTTCTCAATCTGGAGCATTGTTTTCAGTAAATTCTCTTGAAATTTGAATGCTGTAACAGAAAACGATTTTGGTTTAATGGTTTTTTCGTTCAAGTCATGATTTTTACAATCTATATGAGTCTACAATTGATTACTACCTTAAATCTTGTGTTTTTTCAAGATTAACCTTTTTGTTGATGTTATTTTTAAAGATTTTAGATAATAGAAAAATAAAACTGAAAAAGGTTAATCATTGTTGCTTTTATTCGAAACATAAAATTGAAAATTAATTATAGTACAATTCTTCAAATAAGCTGTGAACAGAACTAGCGATGAAATGTTTTACTGGCACTGAATACTTCTCTTATTCTTTTTAATACTCATAATACAACATTACATAAGTTTATGAACGTGAATAATTGGTAAATGTTTGCTCGGCGATTTTCAAAATAGTACGATCGACTCCAATTTTTACTACATTTAAAGACAATAGGATATTGAAAATTGAACAAATAAGGAAACTGTACAGGTAAATCGAATAATCATATGGCAGTATTATTTAACGAGCTACTATTGCGTGCTATCTTATATAGAAAAAAAACTAGCGATACTGCGGCAACGTAAAAACAGTGAAACGATTATTCAAGTATACGAGCCTGTCAGATAGCTAGGACATTTTAATGGTAACGATAATGATTCAATTCTTGATTAGACTCGTTTTTTTCGTTTCGTAACGGAAGTTTTTAAATAAATTATACGTGACGTGAAAATTCATTCTTTATTACTTCATATTTCACGTTAAAAATAAAGTAGGTATCGCTTAATAAAACAAAATTGCTTTTATCCTGTCACATGAGTGAAAAAAGTGTTAAGATAACAATTTTTCATTTGGATAATATTACTTTTATATAGTAGAATATTATGCAATCGTGCGGCTTATCCAAATGATTAATAAGTAGTTAATTAAAAATTATTGACGAGATAAAATCTTGATTACTTGATCATCCTAATTTATGATCAATTACTGAAATTTTTTCTTTTTAATTCGTTTTAAAATATCTAATAAGCTTCAAGAACGTTTACTTAACTTCACTTATCCATTCGGTAAACAGTGACCTGATTATACAAAGGCAATGAAAACTGTCCAAGTAATTAGCATTGTAACTCGCAATGAAAAAGCAAGGTTTTTATTCAATTATTTTTACTGTTATTGATAGGATATAAAAACAATCGATGCAAAAAAAGATGGAAGAAGAAACTTTTTTTATTACTTTCTTGCCTTCGTCAGTTCGACCAAAGTTTTTTAACGTAAAGAAAGAAAATAAATTCTTATCGAAACTTATAGATTGTTAATAATTTAAATACTTGATTAAAAGTACTTTTCATTAGCCCACTGTTCAAACAACAACAAAATGTAACATTTCAAGCAACCCATCAAAGTATCAAATAAACTGCAAACTACTCCAAATTTAAAACCAAACAAAAGCCGCTCTCGCGCGACATGCATAAACTTTTGCTTAGAAACTGCGTCTTCAAAAGCTCAAAATCACAACACGACCACCCGCAGCCAACAAAACCCCGTATCGAAACTCAATACCATCTCCCTCCCCTCGCTCTTATTCATCCCAGCCGAGCAGCTAATTACCAACGCGCCGCACGCCGCTAACAAACCGCTCTACTCTTTCAGCAGCCCATCGCTCTCTCATTTCTAAATAAGGCGAATGATTCAACTCGACACTCTCTTAGCGCTTATCGAACCAGCGAGTATCATATCCGCTAATAGACGGGCGCGAAATGCCGGCTGTCCGAGAAAAAAATCCGGCGCACTTGGCCCGCGCGCGCAGCTGTCACGCGTCCGGCATCGCTCCAACTTTATTACGCGTCTACATGTATATACCGAGCTTTACAAGCGCGTGCTGCAAGCGAGCACGTAGAGCGATAACCAAGCCGCGCGGCGATAAAGTCGATTTCCGCGCTGCCAGCGAATTTAGCGTCTGTGTGTGCGTTCGCGCGCTGCTTGTGCAGAGTGACTTTTCCTCGTAGCGAAATGACTTTTGGAATGTATATACGGGTAAAAAGAAAGAGCGTCCCCGGGTATTTTTACTTCTAAATAGCGGCTTTTTATAGCGGCGGAATGTAGCTCCGGCTTTTCTTCTTGCATTACGCGCGAAAACGAGGCGGCATATAGCGCCTCGCAGCCTCGAATTTTGGATCTCTTCCACACGCACGTCCCCTTAAGCTCCATCTGGTTCTCGAAAAAATTTCTCCGAAACGTCACGTATATCCTCGTTTAGCTTTTCCCTACTAGCCACTTGTAAAAATTCGGCCGAGCGACGGCGAGCACGAGGAAGACAGCTCCAGGTTCAAGGCGAGCTCGCGCGGTATAAGCACGCGGACGTTGACTATGCAGCACGTGCGAGAGGACCTCCTTGGGCGGCACTGGCGAACAGGTTTTTTTTTTCTTGGCTACTTCTGCGTGATCGCGCGCGGCTAGCCGAGGGGAACGAGCCGGCTTTTTTTGCGACAGCCCGAGAGCGATTTACGGCCTTCTGGAGGCGATAAATCAGCCCAGCTGGTGGCCAAGCGAGGATGCTGAGCCGGAGTGGATGAAGATTGGGTGTATGTGGCTCTTTGAGTGTGGGAGCTTTTTGTTGCGATGGTGGTATTGTATAACGGTTTTTAATAATGACGATGAGAGTATTTTGCCGGGAGCGCGTTGACGAGGTATGCGGGGTGGTATAAACAATGTCGTCAAGTTATTGCTCTTAAAAGTTGGATTTATGAATGCGCGGGCAGTGTTTTATGCGAGGCTAAAATTAGATTTTAATAGGGAGGAGAGCCGTGGACGAAGGATGTTGGGGAAAAATTAACGCTTCGCTTATTTATGTCTGTCGTGGTATTTTGTTTAACAAACAATCTGAAATGGAGATACATTAGCTTTACATCTTTATATCGTCGGCTAATCTCGGAGAGCTGTAATCCCATCAGGTTGCAAATTATTAAGTGTCGATTATCTAATAAGAATGCATTATCATAATAATACAATCATTTATAGTGTACCGTTACGCTGAGCACTCGCTACTCGGCTATCTATTTTGATGAGATAACATGATAATTTGCGCGACTGCTATTTTTAAAAGTTGGTGAAAAAAAAAAGGATTAATATAATTTATCACTCTTAGACTTTTACTATTAGAAAAACTTGAATAACTATAGATGTTACGAAATAAACGATAATGAATTAGTACTTGACAATGTAAATTACCATGATGTAATTTCAACAATAATTTACACTATGATGATGTGTTACTTGAATTCATTAATTTAATTACTCAAAGTATAATAATACCTTTTGATGCGAAAATATATAAGCAATTCTATTAATACTGTATACATCTTTAGCACTAATCTCGTATCATTTCAAGCTTGGATGATTCCCCTTATGATCCTTCTCTCGATAAGTTTTCATTCTAACATTTAATTTGCTTCAAAAAAATATTTAATTCAAAAAACGCAGTACACAATTGAAGTCGTAATAAGTTTGGCTAAAGTTTTACACGACCTTAGAAGGATCATTATTTTTATTACGACAATAAGCAAATGAAAACGTCAATAAGTCGGAGCAACGGGCAAACTCACCCTCGTAAGAGTTGACCGAAAGAAATACAGGCCACTTAATTTTGTCCTTTGTAAAAGTTCTCCAGTTTTGGGCTAAAGGCTTAACTGATGAAGAATTTTACTTAAACAACATGCTTTTGGATATTTTGAGAAAATTAGTGTAGTTAAATTCAAATTTAGCGTAATCAGTCAGTTTGAAGGTTCATTGTTTAGTGCAATTTAGATTTATTGTAAAATATTTTACTACAAAAGTTATTTATTTTTTTTTTTATAATATAAAATTAAAATATGTTTTCATTTGTATATTTTAAATAAATAATTTCTAGATTGAACAAAAATATTGTACCGAACGCACCGTACCGCCTATCTTAAAATATTAAAAACTTTCAAGATCCCAAAACTTTTTCGTGCTAAAAATGTTTTGAAACTCGAAACCGAACTTTCTCGAGCGCGAGAAAATTGCCGCTATTCCTCGGGCCCGCTCGAGCCCCAACTTTTACGTGTACGCAAACACCGGCAACAAAAACAGCAGATGTAAACACGGCGTCCAAAATTTATATTTACCCATCTCTAACTATCAGCACTGCATCCGGCGAAAATTGCCTAGACAACGCGCGGGGCAAGACAGCGCGCGAAAAACGTCAAAGCCGACAGTTACATAAAAGCCCGGCGAAAAAGAACCTTCGAAAAATCGGTGATTCTATTTTCGCAGCGCGGCTCTAATAACCACTCAGCTTGAGACAGCTGACCGAGCCGCGCTCGTCCCACGATTAAGACACATTTTCATCCGATCTCTCTTTCTCTCTCCGTCAGCTTTTATCTCTCGAAAACGCGGAGAAAAGTATATAATCAAACGCGAAAAGCCGCCTCAGCGTTTTCACCGAGACGCAATCTGTATTAAAAAAAAAAAAAAGTGGAAACGAGAGTAATAACGAGAAAGCGAGCAAAGGTCTTGCGCGCATGTCCAGCCTTGACCGGGCCGGTATATCGGGCCTTGATAACGCGGGCTGGTTTCCTCTTTTCGAGATTTAAATATACATTGTTTTCCTTCCGTTAACTTCGACTGGCTTTTTTCCCCGAGATATATATACACGGGCGCAGGTTGGTACAGCGCAATTGCGATCGGCGTTTTTTCTTCGTTTCGCTCCGGTGACGTGCGAGTTAGATGAGCTTTTTTACAGGCGCAGTTCTGTTGAAACAAGGTATGGGAGAAGGTCGAGCGTTTATTTTTTCTCTTTTTATTAAAGCGGTATATCGGTTTATTGTGTCTCTGCGCCGTTCCGTTCGCGGAGCTGGGTAATTGACTTTGCGATCGCGGCGTTACTTAATTTCAAGGAAATTATATTTCGCAGCTCGGTTAATTGGACGCTTCGAGAGTAAATTTGACGTCGGGAAAATAGCGATGCTTCAAAGATTCTCTACTCAAAATGCATGCGTTTCCAGAACTTTTTCGCGCGCTCGTAAATTTATCATAAAAAACGCTCGCAACCATAAAAACGTTCCGTTCCCCATTCGCAGCAATCCCCAACCCACACAACCCACATTAAAATCCAACCCAACATCCTCAACAAAAAAAAAAAAAAAACCGCAAAACTCATCCAACAAACCCACTCTCGTACACATTAAAACATATCAGCGAGAGAACAAATCCGACATTCAGCCGGGGCGCGGTGGCGATAAGCCACGTGCTTCGCCGGCTCGCTGCGCGCCTGACCGTGTACCATAAAATCTTCCGGGTTCGCATTGGCTAGCGCGAGGCCCCTGCTAGTGCGTCGGTATCGATTCGACCTTGACTCGTCGAAAGCCAGCCGCGTGAGCCATACCTGTCTTATGCGCGCGCTCTAGCCCGTCGTAAATATCGCGCCGAGGGGTGGCCTCGCGGCGAGCTGCGTCTTTTTTGTTCGACTCTCGTCGGTATGAAATAATTGCGGATGAGACGACGAGAAGGTGAGATTTAGGAGGTGAGAGAGAGACGAGAGGAGCTGGACTAGTTTTCGGTTTTAGCGGGGGAATTTCGAGGTGACGTTTTGAAGAGGCGAAAACAATGCGGCTGAGCGCGGGATGTTTGTTTAATTGGTGGTAACGAAATTGTCGGGAGGAAATGCGAGGGTATATTTTTAGCGATGAGTTTTAAGGGGAAGCGAGAAAAATGTCAGCGCCTTAAGTGGCAGCGCGCGAACCGTCTTATTTTAACCGGTCCTCGCTTGTTACTTCAATTAACGGCAGCCGCTTCTTAAATTCAGCGATATTTTGTAATTTGACTCGCGTAAAATGGTAACCGCCATGAACCGGAATATACATGCTCGTAGAATCTTCGTAAAACTTTTGTTCTTATGATATATCACGCTTCAATTTTTTTTTTTTCATCATAACGTCAGTGCCGCGTGAACGCCAAGTCTAGTTCTTTAAAAACAGCTGAGTAATAACGTATCAAGTATATATTAATTTAACCGGCTTTCGACTGGTTTGAGAATAATGCGAAAGCAATATTAGAATCGACTCTAGCTTCGCTTTATAAATAAGCCGTATTTCTATTTTCGACGTGAATCCTCGCATATTTAAATCAGACGGGCATTAATAATAAACCGTAAGTACCCTCTCGATTTCAAGAAAACGTAGCCGCTATTCTTTGCAGCGCGCGCGCCGGCGAGCACAGAGAAACGGCAAAAAAGGCAGCGCGCTAGGCAATTACACGCTCAATTAGCGATTTTCCTGTGCAGCGATCCCGATAACAATACGCTCTCTCGGCCGCTACGTAGCCACGTATCCCATTGGAAGTGGTCCAAAAAAGCATTGCGCAAATTTACATCGCTTGCGTCAGGTGCGCGCGCTGCTCTTTCTTTTTCACTCACGAAGATGAAATGCTCTCAAATGTCATTCGCCGTCATACGACTCAGCGCCGGCTGATTTATCGCGCCGCGGGAGCAGCGCCAATGAGAAAACTCGTGTACGGGTGGATAAACAGTTAATTGCATGTTATCTAAATGGTGTGAATTACACATCTTAATACGGGCTCCGAGTTTGGAGCGCGGAGACGGGTTCCTGCTTTCGCGGACGTCAGACTGGTTTTCAGCGACTTTGTAGTTAGGCGTGTAATCGAATTACTTTTTTTGCGAGGGTGTCTGAGAAAAAGAAAGGTATGTGTTTATACCGAGAGTTACATTGCTTGTACGCGTGTTTTTAGTTCTGCGATTGAGTGCGATACGGTAGCCTTGGGGAAACTTGGTTCGGATAGTTTTGTGGTTGGGTGGTATTTGAAAAGCCATGTTTCACGTAACTTGACCATTGTGTCAAGCGTTCCGCAACAATTTCGAATATATTTTTATATATGGCGTCGATGTCTAAATGTCATCTATTTTTATTACACGACTGAAAGTTTCAAAATATTACAGAATTAACACTTGAGCCTCTCGAAAGCTAAGCGACCCACTGCGATTCTCAAAATAGCCAAAACTCAAAAAGGTTCAGGTGTATGGCTAATAAATCCTGAAGGTCGATTAATAATTTTGAAGTTCTAAATTGCACATCAAAGAAACAAATAGCTGTTCGTTAGCGGTCAAAACTCAACTGGCCATCTTCCATCAAGATTGTTTATAATACCTTAAAATTTTGTTATAGGGTTTAAATTAAACAGGATGAATTGCCAAAGTCAACATTTCTCATGTCGTAGCTAGTATTGTATATGTATATTCATTGAAGCAATCAAACTGTGAATCTAGAATATTACGATCATTAAAAAAGCAGCAGGTGTTGGTACAATTTCTCTTTTTAGATATATAAACCAACAAGAGTTACGAGTTTGACAATAGCTATGTATTGTTTAGTTTTGTTCAATCACGCGATGGTTATTCTTTAAAATACTGTTTTTATTAGTTTAATTTCTATTTAACAATTATTTACGATTTAATTAAATTCACAATTCTAAATAAAACAAAAGTTTTTAATAAAGTACGTGGAGTTTTATCAAACTTACAAAACAATTAGGCCACGCTATTTTAGATATATTCTTAAGTATTAAAACTCAAGATGAGCCCACATTGAAGTTGTGGGTTAAGGCTATGAGTCTAAACGATAAAATGTGCTTTTTCGATGGCCAACAGCCAGCAGCTGGTAAATGACTCTGCGGGACCCGTCCATTAATTTTTTTTGCCATTTTATTGGAAGTCCATTTTCCAAGCGACAAGTGTTGACTTTCACGCAAAAGTTAATTACGGCTAAGCAGAGATGAAAGAGAGAGAAAAAGAGACCGACACGTGAGAAACAAAAAGTGACTGAACTTGTACCATTTTTTGTTTGAGTATAAAGAAAATGCAAACGTTTGAGCTTATTTGCTTTTGAATCACGTATGCATACTAAGTATTGGCCAAAAAAGGAACAATTTCAGCCTTGAATGTGACTCCCATCTAAAGTTTGACATAAATGAAACACGTGGCATGAACTACTATCAATTATACTATAAAAATTTCAGATTAGATTATTTTGCGCACACGCATACTATAAGTAGAAAGTTTTGTTATTAAAACAAACAATCAGTAAAACTGCACTACATTAAAATCGTAAACTTTTAAATCATATTATCGACGTAACGTGTGTTCATAAATGCCTTATAATCCAGCTTATTAAAAGCCAGCGTTTCTTATCATATGTATATCATTCACACAAGAGAAAAAGAAGCCAATAGAAAAAAATCCATCGTATCGGAAACCTGCTGTGTGTTACAATGTACTACATTCAAGGTTAACATTTTTTTTCTCTCGAACGCTGAGTGCTCTTTACGTAATTGGGTGAACGTTCAAAAAGTTTATAAAAGTGGCTTTGCGTTATGTTGACAAGTGAAAATCGAATTTACGCGTTTGTGAGCTTGAGTAACAGTTTTTAAGCTGGAAGTGATAAATAAAAAGTCACCCTTTATTTGGTATTGATTAAACTTCAAGTATAAAAAATGATATGAGTATAAACAATGAGTTTAAATTATATTAAAAGTATTCTAAATGTTCTAAAAATATAACATAAAAAACAATAATTCTTATTTATTAGAGGTTAATAACCTATTCAATAAGGATAAAAATAAATTTTAGAGATAAATTATTTCTGGCAGTATAAAAAAACTTATTTGTTGCACGCTTTTTAGTAGCCCGCCTCCTAAATGAAAAAAACGTAAGAATAAACTAAATAGCCAACTAGCTTGGCCAGCTGCCATTTCTCATTGTGTGCGAAAACTCTGCATCATTTCTCTGTCCTTTCAATTCTAAGCTTAAAACTTGTAAGCACCGAATCTCGCAAGCGAGTGTAATAATACCATAATACCGGAAATCCTGTCACACGCTTATTTACCCATGTACTATAATTAAGCAAGATTTACGCAAAACTTTTAAAAATTTATATTTTAATAAAAGTTTTCATTGTTTTCGTACTAATATTTTGTAAAATAACATTTTCTTTACGCTCGTGATTTAAGTTAATAAAGCTGCATATGAATTTTGTTTTTTAAAATTACACATCATATTTCTCATCGCTTATTCTTAATAAAAAAATTCATTTTTCTGAAAAAAATTCAATATCTTGTTGGAATGTTAACAATTCAACAAAAGAATAATATCAATTAATATATGAAAATAAAACTCTTGTTATTTTAATTATTCGAAAATATTTCTTTTAGCGTTTTTATAACTCTTTAAGGCTAATTTTACAAATAAAACATTAATGTCACGTAAGTATTTGTGAATGTTTGTAAAATAACATACTAAATAAAAATATTATTAAAAAAGAATTGGTGATAAAATGAATTTTTCCTATTTTTAAATAATATTTAAAAATTTTTAACTCACCCTGCTCTGCATTCAGGTCTGTAAATTTGATGCCGCCACTGAAATTGAAAAAAGCAGACCCAGGATGAAATCGAGACCTAATAAATCTATGACCCTAGCTGTGATTTTAATTTTTGTGCAGTTTTTTAAAATAATTATAACACTTGGAAATATCTTGATGCACAGAAATGATTATAATATCAAATTCAAAATTTAAAACGAACATTTTCAAACATGAAAAAAATTATTTTTATCGATTATAAAATATTTTTCATAATTACATAATTGCTGTAATTTACATGCTTTCTAAATTGTAAGATATTTGAAAATAACTTTATAAGTATATAATTATTATAAATGACATAATTTGTTTAAGAAAATATCATATTTTTTGATAAACAAGGTTGATAATTAAACATTTTATAAAAAAAAAAAAAAAAAAAAATTAAAAAATACAGTTTATTACGGATAAAACAAGTTTTATATTTGTTAATTTGATTCATCAATTTTCCGAATATTCAAATATCAAAGGGGATAAAAAATTTTCAAGTTGCATAAAAATATCAGAACCTTACAAAAAAAGATAAAAAACCGTTCGTTGATTTAAAAATGAAAGATTTTGAAAAAATGACTTTAAATCTGAAATTATATTTTCAATTAGAAAAAATCTTTTTCCTTTAAATCTGCATGGGAGGGACAATTTTTCTTTTAAATGCGAAGTTTGTTAGCGTGTAATTGTGGCATACCTGAGCAGCACGGTCGCTGTCTCGGGGACACGGAACACCTGAAAAAGAAGACAACCACCACTCTATCGAATCCACAACGAAGGTGTTGACAACCCCAAAACCAGTATTTTTTTTTACCATTTTTCATGGTGCCATTTATTGCCAGAGTGGCAAGAAAATCATAAGCATAAACCAATAAGATTTTCATACACACAGTGTCTAAAATTACTTTGATTATATAAATAAATATGAACACTCAAAACATGTAAAAAAAACTTTCATTATATATTTTTTGTTTTACTTTTTAACTAAAGTCCAAATAAACGTATGTTTATAGACGAGAAAAACTTTGTAAATTTATTATTGTACATTTTGAAATATGGTTTCTTTTTATGGATTGCATACTTTCATTTTATTAATAAAAAAAAAGCCGTTTAATGTCCCGACGCTGCTTTAATGATGCAATCTAGAGTACAAAAAAAAAAAAAAGATTTTGCGAAACTGCATCGAACGAATTACGCGCATGTTAACAGCAATAAGAGCGGGAAATTACGGATGTATTCGAATAATTGGCTGACTTACGCTTCGAAACCTCTTATTAAAACACGCCATGCAACTTCGAGGGTAATTGAATGTAATTAACAGAGATTAGGAGTTTACGCGAATGCTACTTTCGGTGCACGTCGCGCGCCTTAAACCGCGGGCATGCGAGTATAATAGCTAATAAAAATTTGTTTTTTTCTGCTCCGTTGCAGGGAAAAATGTAAAACGAAGAGATGAAGAATTTGCATAATTAACGGCCGCGACGAGAGCGCTGAAATGAAAGTCGTTTCTTACGAATTGTGCGTGTGAACTGTTCTTGCTACTTTTTGTTATTCTGTTTTCACAAACTATGTAATGTTAAAATATATCGAATTTATAATAGTACTAAAATGTCTATATTTTTTTATTAAATATAATTTTAGATCTGATATAAAATAAAATGATTAATATTATTTATCATTTTTACGTATTAAATATAAGGCTTTAGCGATTACATCAGTTATGAAAATAAATAAATAAATTATACTAATATTAAAACGTTTTATAAACACACGATCTCTACCATTGAAATTTTATAATTCCTCGTAAGATCAGAATCGAGCTATAAGAAATTTATTATCCGATATTACAAAATGTTCCACCTGTTGCAGAGGGCAAGTAACTGATTACAAATGAAACAAACGACTGCAGACGCGGGAGTCGTTGCGTGGAAAAATTCGTATCACAGCTCAATAAATATTTCCTTCAAATTAATAAAGATGCCTTATCATGAGCCTCATCGTTGCAGAAAGAAAAAACTAAAGCCGTGACGGCGAAACTCATTCTTGGCGAAAGAGGTCGATTCACTTGAACGTGTCTCAAGTAAACTTCCTTTCACGCTCATTTATCAATTCGCGATCTGGAATCTACACGATTGTTTCATCTTCGTTTGAGAGTCTTGTTTATCGTGACAGACAGTCGCATGACAGAAATGGAAACTTATGCATTATTCAGCGAACGAAAGAATTTCTCTAATGCGTATATGCGTACTACATGACTGCGGAATTTTCGTATAGATATCTTGACGTTTATAAACGAAGCCGAAAAATGTAGTGTTTGAATTGCGATGTATGTTTTGATAAATTAAAGTTTTCCTCTCGTAACATGACACTGATTAGACATAATAAGTATATATCTATTAATTGAGTACGCGATAAAAATCTCAAGAATTGAATTTAAATATTTTGTCATTTACTGTTTTAATTTATGACCATCACTAAAAAAGCAATATCACAATAATATTTTCTATTAAATACTCTCAAAGCAATTTTACTTAAAGGATAAAATGTAATTAATTTCATTAAATAAATAAAAAGAAACTTTAATGTAACTATTAAGACAAATATTAATACTTTTATTTTCATCACTGTTATGAAATAACTGTAATAGGATCGCAAATTCATAGAATATTTTATTCAAAGACAAATTAGGTAAATATAATACCGTATTATTGAAGTGTATGAGATAATTAATATTCTTAATATTCTTAATATTCTCAAATAACAAAGAATTTTTATTCAGTAGTTTAATCATTATATTTAGAAATTTTATTAAATTAATACCTATATTGGTTAGTATGAATTATTTTCTTCCTATTTATTTCATTCACTTCAATTAAAATATTGTCATTATAAAAATTTTCTAAGACATTGTTAAAAAGTCACACAGGTACGTATGCCTATCTTATTGGTTTATGCCACTGTTTATGTACCCGCTCAACAAATCAAATGAGTCTTTAAACCAATGGAAAAATGAAGACGTTTTTTTTTCCAAATCAAGAAAAGTCATGTAAGATGAATATTTGTTTGTTCAAAATCCAGAGGGTTTGTCGTTGAGAGAATTGGCGGTAGAAGAAAGAAGAAAAAACAACGCTTACTTTTAAATTTCAAGATAGATGACTGATTTTAAATTATTCTTTTTGTAAAAAAAAGCATCGATTTTGTAGAAAAAAATTTACATTGAACATTTGCATTGATGATTAATTTTTTGTTAATATTTAAAAATGGAAAGTTATTATCCTATTAATGTTCAGCGAGAACGCAAAATCTTTTTATGTACACTATCAAGTTGAAAAAATATGCCCACCTTCCATCCTAGATTTTCAAAAAACGTGCACAATCGTGTCTGTCCTGTGGTTTTGCCTCCGCATGGTCCTGAAAAATAAAACAAACGATTATAAATAGTAATAATCTACATATATAATTAATTAAATGATATTACATTTCTTAGTCAATTAACTGAACGCCAGCGAAGGTAAACAACGAGATTATTATAGAATGTCAAAATAAATTTCAAACAAATTTTTTATTAATCAATGATAAAATGAAGTTTTAATTTTAAAATACGTGTATTTTGTTATTGTAAACTTTGAACGTCTCTGAACATGTCGAAAACTTTGATACTGAAAGTTTGCGACATGCTTTTTTCTTTCACTTTGGACTAAGTAATTATAGTATATTTTTATCATTGAAATATTTACAAATATACCAAAGTTCAAAAGCATAAAATACTTTAATCTTTAATAAATGTTGTGAAAATTGTTTATTAGCATAACAATATTTATTTAAAGTCTGCAGGAGAATGACATGCGAAGAATTCGCGTGTGCAACTCTTTCCAATAACTCAATAATCCTTTTCACGAGGAGATTTTTATTTTAGTAAAACGTTATTTTTTGTAGAGTAGGTACTTATAGCTTCGGCTTTCAAGAAAAAGTTTTACTTGAGGAAGAATCTGTCGATGAAAATAGTTATTGAGTTGTTGAAAGACGTTTCGCGCATGTTTATGTATTGTTTCGAGCACGTCAATTTTTCGTATAATGTGCCCCTAGACAGTCTCGTCTATATATGTATGTAGGTATCCTGTTTAGTGTAAATTTAACTTGTACACAGCAATGAAATTTGTAAATGTTTTTTAAGTAAATTATTTTTAATAATAAATAATCTATTTAACTTAAGTTAATATAGAGATTTATATTTGTTATTAATAATTTTTAATAATTTACTTTATTATTACAATAAATTTTAACCGTATGAAAACTTAAAACTTTCGACACTATATTTGATCACTATAACTCAAATGTTCAATATCCAATTCCGGATAAAAGTGTTAAAATATTAACTTTGAATTAACGCAATGGAAACATAATAGAAACTACTCGATAAAAAATTCAATCAAGTGACGTATCAGATATTGTGATTAAGGAAGTCAACGACAGTCACCACATGCTGATAGGTTCTTAGGTAGATAGAAGCAAGAATTAAATTTAGTCTTCTGATAAGTCTGATGAGTTTTCTGAAGCAAGATGACACTGTTTGATTGCATACGCGCGTGTAACCAATACTTGAGATAAAAAATGTTAAGATACATGACAATTGAATAAACATTGTGACAATTGTGGCCTCAGCGTCAAGATATGACTTTAGAGCTATAAAAGTGCTAAAAATTACGTTTCCTTCGATAAACATTATATATCGTAGACAGGTGAGTTTTGCCGAAGGAAATTCCCATTTTGAATTGGAAAGATACTAAGTCATTAATGAATGTATTTGTAAACTTTGAATCATTTTCTTTGACGATCTCGTATCATAAAGCTTACAAAGCAGCTTGTAAAATGAAATTTCAGTTATTGTTTAGCTTGATAGATAAATTCATTTAAAGTAAATAAAACTTAGTGTTTTTTTTAATAGATAACATTTTTAATAAAAGATTGAATTGGGATCGTGTATATATTTAGTCTGTTTAAAATCTATTATACTTTGTTGCAAATCTTTGATAATTAATTCAATATCTGCATTACCATGATTTAACAAAAGATTTCTAAAGAATGCAGAATTAAGTATTAATGACATTCATAAGAATACATTTCTTTCAAACATCCATTTATAGTCAAGTCAAGAGTTTTATTGAAATCTTAGGTTGACACGCGTAAGTATTCTGATTGTACAAGATTAACGATCAAACAAACTAAGAGCAATCGATATCAAGTAGCATTTCTCAGTTTTTGTTATTGGCTAATATTTACTTAACACATTATATGAAAGAAAAAAATTATATTGATAAAATAATGCATTTTATCGTATGAGATATGTTAAATATTTTATTTAAAAAATAAAGTTTAACATGTATTAATATTGTCAATTCCGTTAATAAATATAAAGATAACATTTTTGAAAACTTTAAACAAGACTAACGTAAAAAATATAAAAATTTACTAAAATAATTGTTATTATCAATTAGGTACATATTTCATCTAGTAAAATACACTTTTTAAGAAACATTTTAATCAACTCTTATGACTTTAGTTTCAATTTTATCGTATCAATTAGTTTTCAGCAGATGTTCTTTTTATAATACACGTTATTTTATCTACGGTGACTAAGAACGTTTCATTTTTCTTTGTTTATAAAATTGGACTTACTGCAGAAAAAAAAATTATCTCGTCTCGCCGATAGCACTGTTAAAATAGATATCATGAGAATTCACATGCGAATTCATGCATAAAAGAAGATAATTGGTTTGTTATTAAAATAATGAAGACACGGGATAATCATGAAATTAAAAATCGTTAAATTTAAAGTCACGAGAGGCAATGCACAAGGTTGAATAATCGAGTTGCGTGCTTTAGCCGATGCAATTGCACAGTGCGGATAGAAATAGGGTTTGCTCTGACGAAATGAGTGTTTAAATAATAAATTGACATGTATATGTGTATGATGTATGTAGATTTGTAGCTGATATTTACACCTGCGATATAAGAATCAATCGATGGATACTTTTTTTAAATGCATTCTTTTTTGTGTACTACCCAATAGCAAAAGTTTCATTTACGAGCGAGATTAATATTTATTGTTTGTAAAAATAAAATATTGTCTTTCCAGCAATAATAATAAACTCAGCTGTAAGTAGGGCACCTTTCAAGCCTTGATGACAGTGACATGTTCATTTTTCTGTCTAAGAAGTAACAATGAAAGGATTTCCGAGCTCATAATGTTTTAACGACTTTTTAATAACCATGTTTCCTCGAAAATTTTAAAAATAATTTTACTGCATTTTTTGCAAACGCAATAAATTATAATTTACAAAATTACACCGCTGCATTGTTAAAATCGGACGAGTCGCAATTTTATAAACAAGCACAAAAAAAGTATCACAAAGCAAACTAAATTACCAAAAGGCGCACAAAGAAACGAACAATCTATCATCGCTCCTATCGATCAAAATTTTCAGAATAACTCATCAATCCTCAAACGTTCTAACGACATTGAAACAGCAAGTTTTCAAAAAGGAAACGCTCTGAAGAAAATCCCACGTGAGGCGCAGCGGGAGCCGCGTTAAATTTGACGCTTATTGACGGAAGCTCCGCCGAGGAGCTTTAATTTTAGAGCTTTGTATAATGACGATTCACTGCTTCGCTATTCTCTTCCCACCGCGCTGCGTTTCCCTCGATCCTGCATCCTTCTCTCGCCAATAGCAAGCGTTTTATTAAAATTTCAGTGTACACGCTGACTAATTAGCATGAGACACGATTGAGATCTTAGTTTCTTTGGACGTGGGGCATCGCTAATCGAGCGCGCTTCGTGCTCAATTAGCGCGTTTTATCGAATTCGCTTGGCGGTTTATATAGCGTTGCGATTGCGTCTTATTCAATTAGAGGACATGAAAAAGTTTGATCGCACGTAAGCTCGTTGGCTGAAGCCAAATTGGACGGGGACGGTTTGGATAGGAAAATTTGTGTTTGAAAGTTTGATTGTTTCTTGTCCACGTGAATTGGCGATTTTCTGGCTAATGAGGCGAGTTTTGGAATTCGTGACTGGATTATAGATGATTATTTTTATTTATTTTGATTGAGTATGTTATCATTGAATTGTGAATAGGTTTAAATTTAGGAAGTAAAGCCTTGTGCAAAGTTTGATTACGAGCATGCAATATAATATAATATAACGACATGGTATAAATTTAATTTTAAGAAAAGTTTTCTGAAATTGTTCGATAGAGTGCCCTTCACTTATAATTACTGAAAATTTATATAATAAGGGATAATTTAAAATCCATTATCTTGAAAATCATTTAACGAGACACGCGAGGTTTTGTAATAAAAAAAGCTTTTTATGCTTTCAAATTCGACAAATCGCAGACGAGAAAAAATAATTTAAAAAAAGTCGATTTTATTTCTTTATCAGTACATATTAAAGTTTCACTGCAGCATTTCATCTGTAATTATATTTTTATCATCCAACACGTAACACGTAGAACCTTTGAATATAAACAATCTATCCTATTACAAAGTCAATAAGCCTCGCCATTGTTGATTTAATGAAATTCCACCGAATAGACGCGAAAGTCATTTTGTTGCAGTCCACGCGAAATGAAAGGGTGAGCATTTACCGCTAAGAAAGACAATATGAACAAGTTTTGAAATGGATACATCCTGCTAGCCCAACTAATACAAGCGTGTACGTAACTTAAGCATCATAAAGAGTATCGTATTAACAAAAGAGCGCATTCGCAAGTCCAAAACCGTTATCGCCTCTTAATTAATCTGTCATTAAACTCCATAATCCCGAGGCTAAACTCGTTTATCTAGGCTCGCGAAATAACGACGGATTTCAGGTAGAAAATTTGAATATTTACGTAAGCGCGCTCGCACGTTCCCAGAAGCGAGTTATGAATCCGTGAATTTCAAGCCGCAACCGCCGAGGCGTTTTTCGTTTCCGCGCGGGATAACCCGCGAGATGAGCTCTTTGAAATTTTAAAGAGGACCCTTCGGAGCTGACGTCATCCGAGGAGGGCGGACGGCTGCTCCGTCTGCATTATGAATTATTGAGGATATACGCTGTTTTCTCGTGTTTTTTCCCTTGATTTCTCGCGATGCTTTTTCGAGAGGTGAAACAATCTTGAATTATCGATTCGACGGATTCTATCGGTCCTAAAATTAGTTAAAAGGAGAAGGTTTGTTTTCCTTGGAAAACGATGAGCTTTTCTCTCGGAATAATCAGCCCCGAGCGGCGCAGCCTCGTAGAATCGGAAAATTGGAGTCGAGGAGGAAAAGTCAGCTCCTTTGGAGCAATCTTGCAAAGACCCCGACGCGCGTCATTCCTTGACATACACACGAAAAATGTGTGTCAAAGTATGACGCAGGCTTTTCAGGACAGCGGCTCTAAATACGCAGCGGTATTACCTCTATAAAGTCTCTTTTCAAACTCGCACACCTAAAGACAATCCCACACAATGCAACTAAAGAAACTCATTATTAATTCATCCGCAACGAACGAATAACGCAAAACGACATTACCGCGTCTCTCGCTCGGAAAAAGCCGCTCTTCTGCACCCTCCCCTTAATTTAGCAAACTAGCCGCTATCGCACCTATATCCCGCGCGTATCCGCCCACAGTCGAGCGCGCGCGTCAAAAGCCATCGAGGCACTCACGCGGCGCAAAACAAAACGCGGGCGCCGCCATTGTCGTCTGCGCCTCCCCGTGTGCGTGCATGTATATATACACGCACCTCAGCTGCGCTGTTTCCTCGAGAAATCGCGGAAAAAAAGCGCAGTCAGACGCGTGTACGTAATCACGCTCCGTGTAGAGCCGCCGGGAGGGCTATATACACCAGGCGCCCTCGCGCCTGGTGAAAATCAATATTTCCACCCTGAGAGTGTCTCGCGTCGTCGGCGCGCGCTTTTTTTTTCCTCCGTCCTCGCGAAAATGTATAGGTATACGTGTAAGCGCGAGCGAAACGAGCGGGAGCGTTTACCCTTGACGAGAGCCAAGAATAAACACGCGTTCTTTTTCGCTTTCTCTGGTAGAGGAGGGCTCGCGCTCTGCTCTTTCTGTATGGAGCGGGAACACGTGGGCGCCTGGCTCTCGCTGCGAGAGGCAACGCGCGCGCGAAACTGCGCTGCATTTCCTGTATGTGTGTATATATCGCGAGTGTTCTCTCTTTTTTTTCAGAAGGCGCGCGCGCGCGTTCGTTTTTTTTTTTTAGGTTAAATTATGAGGTGGTTTACCTTCGCTGAGTTCGCGCGTGTGTGTATATGTAACGGAAAAACAATGCGGCGCGGGCGCGAGCGTGTGTGAGTATATAGGAGTATAGACAAATAGAGAACTCACCTCCCGTGAGCACGAGCTTGTAGAGTCTCTTCTGCTCCATTTTGTCGGGGTGCTGTGCGCGCGGGCTGTGCCTCGCTCTGGAATAATAAAGGTGTAACGCGCGCGCACTTGGCGCGCCTCTCTTGCCTTGTAATCTTTTATATATAGACAAGCGCGCACCTCGCTGCGACGATAGAGCTGACCCTTTCTCTCCCCTATAGTCTCTCTCTCTCTCTCTCTCTATCCCTCGGCTGGCCGATTATTCTCAAGGCTGTCTAGGCTCTCTCGGTGAGCTATCCAGCTGCAAGTGTGTAGACCCTAGGAGTGCACGCTGACGAAGGGCACGCGACGCTCCTGGCTGCACGTGCTGGTCCTGCTGCTCACCTCGACGTCGAGTGGACGCTGCATTTGATGCTTTAGCGCTACTCACTCTCTGGAACCCTCTAGCTTCCTCTCTCCGAGCGCGCAAGCGGCTCGCTGTGTATATGCACTGCACACGCTGTTGAACTCGCTGCTTTACTTTTATATCGCTGGACGCGTGCTGCTCTGCGGCTGGTGTATGTGTATATGTGCGAGACTGCCTGAGGAGTGTGTATCGCAAGTCGAGCTCTCTGCGACGTCGTCGGCTCTCTGGGGAGCGGAGCCAGAGCAGGGGGCTTCTTATAGCCACGAGGTGAGCCGAGCCGTCACGAGGACGTACGAGCGCGCGCGCGCGCAGCAGCAGAACAGTGCGACGAGGGCGCAGTGACGGATGCTTGAGTGTTGGGGGCCCCGAGCTTTCTGGGGATCGGGTGTATATGGGTTTTGGATTTTTTTTTTTTTGTGGGGTTTATTTTTGGGGGGATGGGCTGGGAGGGGGAGGAAGTGATGGGACGTGGGAGGAATTTTTGATAAGGGGGAGAGATTTCTTGTTTGGGCGAAAGTTTTGGAAGAAAATTCTGAGTTTCTTTTTTTTAGTTTATTTGAAAAGAAAATAATTTGTTTTGTGCGGGAATGGAATTCTGCTGAAGTCCGTTGCTAAATAGATACGTTATAACTAAAAAATATCTTTTGAGGTGTTAGGGAGAAAAAATTATAATTTTATATAAATGCTTATCAGGTACAGTTATATTACACAGATAAAACCTATCTTTTTTTAACAAACCATAAACTTTGATTTACCCTACCCCTTCTAACTTCCACTCTAAACCATTTAATCCAAAAATTTTCAAAAAAACTCGCCCCCGTTAAAAACATTCATCGTGACATTTCATTCCTCATAAAAAGTAAGTCGAACCCAGCCTCCTCCTCCCAGCCACTCAAATATCCATCGTCAATCAGCTGTGTACTATTATCTCAGGAATTCCTTTTAAAGTCTCAGCGTACAAGAACTTCAGGGTCACTCGTTTGTTAAGAAAATGCCTCGCTTTATTCCCCAAACGTTGTAAATCAACCTTTGGTTTATGTATCTCAAAAATTTCGTTGAGCGCAATTATTCAAAAGAAATGCCACCAAGCTTAATGGTGCAGCGCGCCAATTTTGAATTGTCGCCAATTGCAACTAATGATCCAATTTATATTGCACCGTTTAGGTACGCGGATAAATATTTTTAATTGTTCGTCCGATAGTTAAGGGATCATATTTGTATTAATTTATTGGATTAAGAATAAACTTAAGCCTGCCATTTGTTGTTGCGTGACGCGTCCGAATTCGGAGCCGAAAAGTCTGGTATGCTCTTGATTAAGTTGATTTGGTTTATAAAATGCCAAAATTAGTGACCGCCTTCGGGTCTGGCTTGAAATATTAATTTGTTTATAATACATGTAAGTCGGAGTCGAGTTGTTGAATTTATTAGAGTTTTTAAGCGGATGTTGTTATGTGTAATAGAACTAAAAATATTAATTTGTGTAAAACTAAGTTCAAATCATGTATCTAATAATTTTTAAATAACTTTCTTCTTTTGTTTAGGTTTTTCTTTGAAAATGTCACATATCACTGTAAAAGTTGCAAGATTTGAAGTTTGAACTCAGTTTCTTCATAAAAATTAATCTTGTTTACTTACAAGAACGTATAATGCCAAACACCAGATTTAATTTTTAATTCTCTAAATATGTTTAACGCTAGATTACAAAAACAATTGACGTCAGTATTCATAAAATAGAAGTTTACCATGCTATTTATTCAACATGTTTTTACACATTTGAACCATAAGCGCGACGCAGTAAAAAATTATTTTCCAACTTCTCATGATCATCCCAATAAGCAACAGGTCGGTATTTTCTGGACTCTAAACGTATGGATTCCATGAGGCTTTTATTTCTGCTTTCTTTCAAAGAATTAAAAATACTCACGAGATAAGAAAATCGAATCCCTTCCAGCTTTTTAGAAACAGATGGATACAGCAGACAGTAAAGGTGTATACTTAAAAGCCAACGCTGCAGCTTACCTGAAATTTGAAGAAGGTCGTGTCAAGAAATGACTGATACTCTTTTCGAGTCTTTTGAGGTGGGCGTGAAATTCAAGCTAATAATGTGTTACTATTCATTGTGTATTTTAAAAAATTTGAATTAGAATTTTTGTCTATGCAATATTTGATTTTGTTATGTAATAAAGGGAATGGGTTTTATCTTTGTTTTTCCATGGTATACATTTTTTATTGCTTAAAATTTAAAATTGATGTGGGGTTTTTGAATTGCAGCAAGTAATTTTACCTAATTTTAGTTAATTTTATATCCGCGAGGCGAAACTCGATCGCATCAAAGCCAATGCTATACTTACTGAAGAAGTAATAACATAATGCAACTGTGGTGAATAATGTATGGTTCTCAAAACATAGGTGAAATATCTACGAAACAAATAATACATTCTAAGAAAAAAATTTTTTTTAAACCTCCAACTACTAATTTTTATCAAACACAAGACAAAATAACTGATGCCACAATAGATTTTTGGTACTAAAAAAAAATAGTTTTAGCTTAATGAAATACTGAAAACTTAAAATTTTTCAGCTTCCAAAATTGTTGATGTATTATTAACTTCAATTATCGAAGGTTACGCTTTATCAACAAGATAAAATTTTTTGTTGAATTCTCGTTTTTTAAAACGTGCCATATTTAACGAATTCAGCGCTTTACGCGCCGCTGTCATTCAGAAAATTAAGTATCAAAAAACTCATATGGCATAACTGTCTCGAGATACTAGAAGTGTTAAGAATACGATGAACGAATTTTTATTACTGACGATAGCACTTTATATAATTCAAAGATTTCCGGCAATCTATATTGCTATTTATCATTTATTTCATTCTGTAATCCGAATCAATAATAAAAAATTTTTAATTAGGTATTTGTTTTCTGTTAATTAGATGTAAATGTGTCATATCGTGTTAGCTTAGAGACATAATTACAGAACCCAATATTTTCAAAACAATAAAAAATAAGGTATTTAACAATGAAGGTTAAATAAAAAAAAGTGTTTTTTTAATTTTATGGTAATAAAATTTTATATATTACTTTACAAGATTTTTGAATTTTAATTGTCTATAAATATTTCTTTCCTCTAAATTTTAAATAATGGGAAATCCACTATTTACTATTTAGTACTATCTCAACTAGCAAATAGTAAAAAATTCATTATTTTATCGTGAATTTTCATTATTTGTTAATTCAGATAGCTCCACTATTTAAAATTTACAGAGTTTGGAGAAATTCTTTTCATTATGCTTACGAAACTTTGTGCTTAATCACATAAACAACTTCTCAACGTTGAAGTCTTTTTTGCAATCATAAGAAACTTACATTACTACAAAGAAGGTAAATGAATAACAACAACCGAATGTTCGATATATCGCTATATCAATTTTTATTAAACATATAAAATTGCATTCACTTAGTTGGTGTCGTTACTCTGCTGGTAATTAATAATTATTTACAATTTCGTAATTCTCCGAATACTAGCTAAAACACATTCGTGTCATTTCGATATTGCGAGTCGCATTACACAATGACGTTTATACAAGACGAACCAAAGCATTCGGGGGATCGACATACGTGATCTGCTTGTCTGCGTGGTGGCTATAATTCTAGATTTTTTTTTTACACTAAGTGCGAACGGATGCCTCGTTAACAACTTTTCGCTATTCGCTAGAGAGTTTGAGCTTCGCTTGGATTTTAGTTTTTAAGGCAGGGCTAATTCATTATTTGGCTATCTATTAACACTTTGAATCCATGGGCTTATGCGATTATCAAGCTTTTATATGATGCACTTTTCGTTCGACGGCTTCAAAGCTGATTGTTTCTCATCGAAGTAATCAATATCAAATGAGACCTTCAAATTGCAATAAATAGTTTAATTTTTGGAAAATTCTTATATTAATAATTAGATAATATATTTGAATGGCAAAATTTCTAATGAAAAGGCGTAATATTAGTTTCAAAGAAATTACGATAATTAATTGTAATTTTGTCTTGCATAAAATTACTTTCTTAGACGGAAGATGATTTTTAGTTTTATGTCTTAGCATCAAATAAAAATGTACGTAATTAATATTGCCACAAGAGAATATCAAATTACAATTTATAAGTATTTTAAAATATCGTTTTAATACAGTTCAAACCTTAGAAATTAATAAAAATTTTTTTATTTTAAAAATTAATTGAAGATAATTTTATCAAATCTTAAGATATACGTATTTGTCACAAATATGCCAAAGACTGCTGTAACAGATACATAGAAAATATAATTTATTCGAAAAAATACTAAACTCATATTTTTTACCTTCATTATGCACAACTCAGACGCACATTCCTTAACAGAAATATTAATAATCAAAACTTATACTTTGAGTACCATCGAGTAACAAGATAAGATCATCCCGCTATAAAATATTCTTTACTTTTACAATTAAAATTTTTCATATTTAAACGTTAAAATCGCTTTTTTCTATTAAAAATTACTTAGCCAATATCAGGCGAGTAATTTAAAAGTATAGATGAATAAAACCAAACAGTCTTAATATATATATATATTATAGCTTTTTTATCTAGAGCGAATGATAAAATTTTCCAATTGCCAATACAATGCGCAGTGTCTAAAAATATTCTATTCACATTAGTCGCCAAACATCCATTTTAAGAAGCGCTAATAAGAATACACGCAGGTATGATTCGCATATATATATCTAAGTCATGCAAAAACATTTAGTATATATCCATCACTTATAAATAATTTAATAAATAGATTAATAAATAAATATATACATTTACGCATATATATTTATTTATTCATAAATTAATCTTATTCCCATTATTTTCTTTTTTTTTTTAACGTACAAGCGAATTTACAGACGGTTTTATAAATTAGAGATGTCTATTGATTTTGATGTTCAAAGTACTCACTATTGTCGGTATTTGCATTTAAAAGAAACAAATATGTAAATATCGATAGTTCCTCATCTATTATACAATTATATTAGAATAGATTTTATAAAAATAAAATTCGATCACTTTTGTGCTGTGATTAAATATTAGGTACACGATTTGTAATATTATGTTGCCACATTTTTAATATTCAATATAATGAGGTATACTTTTAAAGTTAAAATTAAAATGTTATTAGAATTTCATATACAATTAAAATAATTTATAAATTTGAATGATATATGTAATATTTTTAAGGTTGATAAATTATTTTCAATGTGAATAATCTTTAGATAAAACTATGATAGAGTTTTTTTTTTTATAATTGGTTGATAATTGATTAAGAGATCGTAAAATTCCAATTCTTTTGGTTTAGTTTTAATTTTCTTAGATAATTATAGAATCGAATATAACTAATGTCATTCAAAATATATTCGATATTTTTTACAGAAGGGTTCATTTTTATATTAAAAGAAAGTTTTGATATCTATATTATTATTTTTTAATTAAGTAATCCTTAAAATTAGAAACAATTTTGTATTATTACGTATTAAATATAAATATACTTAAATTATAAAGGAACCAGATTTCTGGTCATAGAATAATTTCCTTAAAGAACGAAATCTTATAATATAGGCGTATTCAATGTTCTAAATAAAATTATATATAATCACTCTTTTCACTTTATTTGGATCTTAATAAAATTAAATATTTTTTTTTATTTCTACCTTATTTTAGAAATTGTCACTTTGTTATGAGTATTAATTCTATATTTATATATTACGGACCGAACCTGTTAATGAAAATTTTTTGAAGTATCAGTCAAGCTTAATTTTTTTCTTTTTTGGATAGGATAATCAAAAGTATTAGTATAATCCATTGAAAATTATGTTAATCTCAAATATAATAATTTGAATAAGAAAAACTGGAAAGAAAATAATTTTATTTCCGACTCAACTATAATAGTCACTGAAAAGCGAGTTTAAGACGATCTTATAGCCGTATAACACATGTAATAATGTTATCTAATTGTTAACTTATTATTATTAAATGAGCTGAACCTACTATCTGTCACTCCTAGGGACCTAATGAATTTATTAATTCATTAGATCTATTAGGAAACTGATATTTTTAACAAAAATTTAGATATACAAAACCGTCTAATTTCCAGAATAAATGTTTTTTGCTATGCTGTTTGGAATATATATTTTGATTTTTTATGTTTATTTATCATGCTTAGATGATTTGATGAGCTGAGCTCTCTAGCTATTGCTGCAAGGTAACGTTTGGATTTGTTAGATTACGTATGAAACTGATAATTACGTCGAAAATCTGGAAATACAGCCGAGGTGATGTCCCGTAAGCTATTGTGATAAGATTCCCACAAATATTTTTCGATTTTGGAAAAGTTACTTTATTCGTAGATGCGTAAATAAAGTAATTTTAATTTGAATAATTTTAAATTATTTCTTTTACATTAATTCATTTTATCTTAAATTTTAAATAAATTGAGTCGGGAATAAAATACCGTATGCAACATAAAAATAAAGTTGAGTTTATTTCTTTGCTGTATAAAGTACTATAATTCAAAACCATCATGATTATTTTTAAATTCAAGTACCTTTTGGTTAACACAATCAACAAATTTAAATTATATTTTAAAATGGAAAGTCTTAAATTAAGAACTAATCGAAAGTTTGTAGCCTCAGGAAAATATTAATATAATAAAACTAAATTTTATTACCACCATGTAAGAAAAATTTAAATAAAAATAAAATTTACATTTTAGAAATTCGAAATTAAAGTGATTATTAAATGTCTTTTATAGCTGTAACAAATAGCAAAAATGATTAATCATTTCATTCAGATTAACAAAGATAAAATTGTATTAGTTTTATTCTTTTGTACAGAGCACAACAATTTAAGCACATACAAATTCCTTCGTAGATTTTATTCAAGCTTTTTACTTAAAACACATATTATTTAGTATGGCCTATGAGAAATACTAAATTTTTATCAAATATTATTGCAATATTCAACTATTTTTTTTCAAGCATTATTTTAGCAAAAGAGAATTTTAAAATAAAGATGGAGTTTGTATAAATTATTATATGTAAGTACACATTCAAATAATTATATTCCAGAATAGCAAATATCTTTAAGCATATTTACAGACATTAAAGATTCACATGGGAAAAATATTGATACTATAAAATCATAAAATTTCTAAAATGTTATATCCACAAACAAACAATTATTGATTTTTAAAAGATCTTTTTCTTACACTATGGCACAAACTGTATAAAAATAATCATTAAAAACAAAATAAAAATAATTGATCGTTTGTAATATAATCGAGCTAAGTAAATTTTAAGTCATAGTCAATAACATCTTTTTTTTTAAATGTTTGTTTGTAAAATATAAAAAATGATATCGTTAAAAATTATACGACATTCAGTAAATAAAATACGTTTGATTATAGTTCATTCTGCTTTTAATTTTTCAATGATTATAATTGCTTGAGGAGAATTTGTATGTACAAATAAATATGATATTTGTATCTTCTTATTTTTTAGTAAACTCAGAGATACATGTGACCGATTTGCAACGTCTGTTTTTGCTCATTTAAGAATAGTATCAAGTAATATCACTAACATCATTGACCTTTGATCACAATATATTAAGGCAATATAAAAATATAAGTAAAATTTTTCATTTATGTATAACAATCATATTTCTTTCAATTATTAACTGGTAACAACAATTGAATTGATAGCACCCTAAAAATGTAAATTATTCTAGAAAAAATGATGATTATAGGGAGTCATGTTCAAACCTTTGAACAAATTTTAAAGGTACACCATTGCGTAGCAGATCTACTTGGGGACTTTTTTTCAAATCTGGATAATAATAATTTAATGCCTCCCAACAAATTTCTGAAAGTTTTGGTACAGTAAGCCATACAGAATGAATTTCATCTGTCCGTGCAACCTAGAAATTTAAAAGAAATTAAATTAATTTCATTGTATTATTTGGATTAATAAATAGATAAAAAAATTAAATTATAATTAATATACTTTATAAGTACTAAAATTCTCACCTCATTATCTTCTTTTACTATTCCACCAAATGTAAACATTTGACCTGCTGGAGTAAGCGTTGTAGAATGGAAATATGTTGGTTGTGGCAGAACACACGTTTTTAAACAAGTCCATTGTAAGATACTTAAATCCAGCCTCCAAATGTCATTAAAAACTTGGGAACCATTGTATCCGCCAGATATGACAACTAAAGTTGAGCCCGTTCGTTCATCTATATATTGAACGAGGCCATGGCATCGTCTTGGAGCTGGGTAAGTCTTTCCTAAGTCACCTTGAGTACATAGTGTCATCCATCTTTTTGTTAAAGTGTCAAATGCAGGGATGTCCTAGATTATTAAAAAAACGATTTTAATATTTGAAGTTAAAATGGAAATTTATATTTGTTACTTTTTATAATCTAAATTAAAAAAAAATTTGTTCTATTTATTAATAGTAATAAAAAAGCTCATTTAGACATACCGCAAAGCCAAAAGCTTCATTAGCAGTACCACCCCCTAGTACATAAATGATTCTGCCATCAAATGCAAGTTCATGTCTGTATCTGCCTTTCGGTTCGCACTGATCTCTTCCAGCACAAATGTAAACAGATTCCCACACTTGAGTTTTCATATCGAATCTGTGAATGTCACACGTATACTCCAAACCAGTAGTACCACCAACGGTATACAAATATGGTCCATGACAGACTACAGCCTGTCCATACTGAGGGTCAGGCAACTCTCCAGTTGCCGGAATGACATGCATCTCGCCATCATTCACATTGCATATGTACACATTATTGTTGCAATTTTCACCAAATGGAACCCCAGTACCGCCGTGAATCACCAGCGTAACACCCCTGAGCACAACCGCATTAGAAGCCAGCTCGTTGGGCATCATCTTCTGGCAGGGCAAACGTTTCCAGCGCTTGGTAGCAAAGTTGAACTTCCACAGTTCTTTGAAGAGAGGTCTGCTGATGGTCCAGCTCTGATCGTTCTGCATGTCAGGATCATTGGCAGTGATACTGGGATTGAAGCCACCGTACGAATAGAGATTCCTTTCGTCGCACACCACCCTGTGTCCGCTGCGAGCCTTGGGCTTCTCCAGGCTCTGGACCTCGTGCTTGGTGAAGTCGAACGGCTTGAACGCGTAGAGCGTCGGTCCGGAAGAATCCATTTCCTCGACCATCGTCCGGCTGCGAGAGAAACTGCTCAGGACGAAAAGGACGAGGCTGGCCACGAGGCCCGTCGAGCAGGCGAGGAGCAGCAGATCAGGCAGGCCAGATATTACGCTTGAATCCACCGTACAGCTTGTTTACGTCGTCTGTCACGGCTCCGAGAGCAGCTCTCCCAACACTCTACGCATCACGATATTATATATGCAGCACCGCACGCGCGCACGTTCAGGAGCGTCTATGTCGCGCCTCCCTCGATGCACCCATCCACTCGTCGAACAGCTGCACTTTTTACATAAGTCATGCGTCCAAGGGCTGCTGCATCGTCAACACACGGGCAACGACGCACATACACACGCTCCTCTCGTTTCTCGCTCTTTCTGTCTTTCGCGCGGGGGCGCGCGACAACACAATAATAACACCGAGCTAACAGAGGAGCACTGCGTTAACGCTTTACGTATATATCTTCAGAGCTGCCACTGCTGCTGGCCTTTGTTATGCGTGTATACGTATATACACTATGCGCGCGCTCGATGACCGCACCAGCTGCAACGCACAACAAGCTTCCTCGTCCCCCTCTGCACAAGTGCGCTTTGTCCGACTGCTGCTTAGACGCGTGTTGTTCTACTACGCATCCCTCGGGAAGCGTCAAACAAAGCTGGGATGCCACAACGCGCACAGGCTGCAGCAGCGCGCGCAGAGAGACGACTGCGATGATCTAGCCCTAATACAGGCACGCACGTTACTGTTATGTAGGTCGATAACGAAAGTATCTGCTGCTCTCTGCAGCTGATCTAGTCGATATATATATATACGTGTGTGCGCATGTATAGTGCGGCCCGTCCTCCGCAACGTGACGCGCGCTGCGCGCTCTACGATTATGCATGCAAGCTGTGCATGGAAAAAGAGAGATGCTGCTGCTGCTGCTTCGATGATGCGATATTGCTATAGGCTGATATAATGTGGATATATGGAAGATTCTGCGTATGTAGGTATATGCGCCTATCGTCTGCGAGGAGACGTTCGATCAAGGTTCGTTGAGATATGTGTGTGGCGTGTGTGTTGTTGCTGGAGCTTTTATCGGAGAGATTAGCGCGTTGTTGGCGGAGCGCGCTTGCGAGGGCAGCCTGAAATTATAAGTATTGCGCATGATTGGTGAACTTTTTTTTGTTTTGGGCTTGCGGTGCTGGGAATACGGGATCGGGCGAGTGTTTATTTTTAGTTTTCAGAGGTTTTTGGGGCTGTGATTGGTCTAGCTTTTCTTTTATTTGGGTTATTGGGATTGGTTGAGATGGAAGGATTTTGTTTACGTTGTAGTATATAGGTTGAAGAGAATTTATTTAAATTTTTAATGTATTAAGAAAAAGTAGTGGATTACCTGTTCAGCTTTTTCTAAGACACTCGGTGCTGTAACAATTAGCAGAGCCATTTAAATAACTTGGAGCAACCATAATTGCTACGGAACGCCAGCATCAGCGCCGCCAGCGGTGACTTTACGTAGTATGAACAGCTGATTTCTCGGAATCGCACGGCTTACGTTTGTAACACTGTTATTCAACTAAGGTTTAAATGCCCTTCCTCTGGGTTTAGTGAAGAGGCCTGAAAGAGCAGGAGGGGATAATGTAGGACATTTTAGGATTTTTACTGGATTATAGTACTCAATGGAATAATATGAAAACTTTTGTATTTATGACATTTCAAATTTACATGCTCATTTAACTATAAATGCTATAAACAATTATTTTTGTTTATTTGATAAATTATTTTTTTTAATAACAAAGAGTTTCTTAGCAAAGTATGTTTGTACACAATAAAATACGAAGGGATTAGTTCTACTTAATTTTATATTATCTCAAGATAATTTTAATTTAGCCTCACATGAATAATTTATTATAGAGAATTTATTATTTAAAGTCTTGAGTGCATTGTATAGCTTTATTTGCTTCTTTCACTTACTTATGCAACAAGCATTTGTCATAACTATGACACATTTGTTTATCTGTGCAATAGAAAATGTTATTAAAAATAGTAACTATGCAGGTCTTTTTTAATTGTTCTATTAAATTTAGAAAATAATTTATTAAATTGTATTAATGAATAAACATTTCGGAAATATATCTAATAAAACTAATTTTTTAGTAAAATTGAATTTATGCTAATCATTAAAATATTTATTAATTATAATTTCAGTTTAATTATTATTTGTAATAACATTCTTTTTTCTTTCTTTTTGTTTATCTGATTGTTCTCCTCACAAACCTTATGAATACTAATAGTTATATTGACAAGGAATAAATAAAGAAAACAAAATTTTATAAGAGTATATGTAGAATGTAATTTGTCACATACAGCGTAATTAAATTGTACATTAGTGAAAATTAAATTTTCACTTACATTAAAATTTTCGTTGCTAATAAATTATAATAAATTACGGTAACTCATTTCAAAGTATGTATAAAAAAAACTAATACTATTTAAATTTTTAATTAAATGTCACAGAAATATTCTTAATCACACTAAAAAATAAAACTGGTTTAATCGTGATTTACTCTGACACATATAAAAATATACAATATTGAGTAAGCTTCTGGAATGGATCGATATACACTTTTCTAATACAAAAATTATAGTGTAATCATTAAATTAAAATTATTAAAATAAAAATAAATATTGATCCATTTCAAATGAGCAACTTTTATATTCTTATATAATTTGTATTTGTTTTTTCACTTTTCTTAATACACGTTTTTTTTACATATATATAAAGTATCACGCATAGTTTTTGATAAAGTATCAAGTTTGAGTGCAAGATTCTTGTCCACGATACATCGCTTAATTATATCACAGCTTAAAACATTCCTTTAGGTACCTTGTAGGAATATAATTTAAAGAAATTAACGAGGTTATTGAAACCTAATAATTTCCTTAACGATTGTATATTTTGTTATATACAAAGAATGCTCAATGACTTAGGATGAAATTTAAATACCTAAAATGTTTCTTTGTAATTTAGTCCAATCAGCGACTTTTTGTACAGGTGTTTTTGTCTGTGATAATACTTTGGCAGCATGTCGGAATTTTTCTTCGTTTCTACGAATATACATTGCTGCATCTTGTTCTAACTGGGCTATTTTTTCTGGCCGAATTTCCACCATTGTAAGCATTTCGGTTAAATAAGGATTAAACCTATAATAAACGTGGTCTGGCAGGAGGTCATTTAACATAATGTGTACGGCTGTAAAAAGAACGATTACATTTAGTTCATTGAATAAATGTGATTTCTTTGAAAATATATGAAAATAAATTCTAAATGAAATACCTTCTGTATCTGTTGCACTGTCAAGAATTTTATAGAATTTCTCTTTCCAACTAGATGTTATAGCCTCTTTCCTATCCTCATTGCAAGAGTTAACACTAAATGGAGTTCTTCCAGTACCAAAAGAAATGACGCATTGTATTGGAGTGTTTGGCCACAATTGTTTAGCCTCGTGGATTGCAACGGCACAAGGATTATTTACCATGATTCCTAAAATTTAAAACCACAAATTTTAATTACTTTAAAGTTTAAATTAATTTAAATATAAATCGAAATGAATGAATTAACTTAATTTTATTATTAATAATATAAAGGCAAACACAAATATATTTCGAAATGATAAGATGAAACAAGTTTGTGAAAAGTATTATTAAAATTATATACCTCCATCTTGATGAAGAAAATCTCCACATTTAAATTCTTCAAAGTAGCTTGGAGCAGCTGCAGATGCTCTCACTGCTTGCCATAATTTGTGTTTGTAGGAGCCCATGTATTGACTTTCTAAACCAATGGGAATCGCGTAATTTCTAAACACATAAGCCATTACTCGTTCATGATTCACTACAGCAGAAATGACCGAAAACTGAAATAATAAATTTTTTTTTAATAACCTGACCTTGATGAATCTTTGACATTTCTAAAAAAGTATAACTGCATTTCATATGCATCAATATACCTTTGGTGCGATCGGATCTCGCGTGGTTTTAATTAAATCTCTGTTGCCCAGATTTTCTTGCAACATTTGTTCCCACAGTGCAGTGTCATAATAAGCATGACTCCATACCAAATTACTGGTACCACGTATTGGACTCTGCGTAAATATCCTTGTGCTTAATTCCTTGTACAATTCAGAAATCTCATCTAAAGATTTCCTTTTGTGACCTCCTACAATGATGTAAACATATTTTATTTTAGAAAAAAAGATGTATACAAATTATACAGATTCTTAAGATCATCCTCTGATAAATAAATAAAATGAAATTAAAAAAAAGGAAATGACAAAAATATTCAAACTCGCCAATTAAGTATCTGTATTAGTAGATCAGGCTCTGTGATTACCTTGTTCATCATCTCCTTTTATGGCTGCATTGAAAAACCATTCATGTCATGTAATGTTTTTAATGATATACTATACAACTAATAACTCAATCATACAATGTAATAAATACCTAATACTGCTGATAATATAGCTCCCGTGCTGACTCCGCAAATGTAATCGAACATTTCGTACACTTTTTTTCCCGTCAGTTGTTCTAATTTCTTTAACATTTCTATTACTAAAACTCCTCGAATACCGCCGCCATCAATTGCAAGGATTCTTATTCCACGACCAGGTACTGGATCAACGTGGCCTAATACTGAAAGAGCTTCTCGAATTGTTCCTAAAAGCAAAATTTATGATTAGTGTTTAAATAATTTATTCGTTGATTATTGTTAAAATTTTAATGATCCTTTACCTTTAATTTGTTCATCTTTGGTCATTTCTCGAGTTCTAAGTAAGATTCTAATAGCACCATCCTTTACAGCATGATGTTTTGCTTCAGGAAATTGATCTATATGTTGTAATAAATCTTCTATTCTTCTCCATTTTGAAGCGCTTGATTCGGCTGTAGCAATACTGGTTAAAAGATGCCTTGTTCTTGATATAATACTGTTTTTTGAAACAGTGGTTTGTATGTTAGTTTTCCATTTTGGTACTGCAGGCAAAGGTGCTTCTTTTGGTTTACTACTTAATTTTGGTAATAACGCTGAGAGAACTTGTGGCACATAATAATACGAGTCCCTTACAACACTCGAAGAATCATTTGGTACCTATAAAAGTTTTAATTTAACATTAAAAATAGTATTATAATATTTTTTATCATATGTTTAATTTATGATTTATAGCTATAATATTTATAATAAAATGTAGATAAAATAATTTATCGTGTTTAACAAATTTTAATGAACATTTATAATTCTATGTCACAAATTATCTACCAAATCAACAATTACTATCTGTCCTTTTTATATCTATATTTTATTTTATAAATTAAAAAAAAACATTTTGGTACTTTACATTAAGTAATCAAAGTTTTAGTTTTTAATTATTCAAGTTTTAGCTTATAAAAACTATATAATTATACAAAATTTACCGGCTTCGCTTGTTGTGGAGTAACTTTTTCCTCAATTGGCAAGGTAGTAGCAACGGCTTTCTGCACAGCCTTCTCTTTTTCTGCCTTTTTTGCTTCCTTATCATGCTGTACCTTTGACTCATCGATCAAGGAGTACTTCCTGATGGTTTCAATCTGAGCGTAAGTTAACTTCTGAAAAAAGTCGAGCCATTCTTTGTTCATCATCATCTGAAAGTTCTTGTCATAACTAGGCTTGTTAAAGAAATCTTTAAGCTGGGTGAGAACCTTCATTTTGCTGTGCAAGGACATCTTGACTTTGTTCACAAGGTTCAGCGACTCCGATGTAGACAATTTACCTGCCAGAGCAGTCGGGCCCTCCCCGGCATCTCTGCCTGCAGCACTCTCAGTCAGCGGTCTGCAAAAGATTGATTACAATTATGTTATCAGTTCATCGAGTGAAAAAAATGATGAGTAAACAATTGAAAACAAAGAGTCATTCTGTATGAGATGAAGGAACAAGGTCAACAGTCGTGAGATAGTGCACTGTCAATGAACCGACGCTCGAATGTTCAATGCATGTTATCAATGCGAGTGTTGCGCGATCGAACGATTGTTTTATTATCGGCAAAACGGAACAATCATACGGAAAAATTGTAAAATGTTTGACATTACGTTTTAGGTGCGTAGATGCAAAGATTTAGCAAGCGGCGGCCATGTTTGAAATTACCTGTCGGAATCAGCTGGCGGGGCGCAGTGGCGCGACCTCGGCTGAATTTCAAAATGCAATCTATTCGAACAAGTTTCCGTAAAAATGCATTTTCAACGATGTGCGTAAAAATTTGTTTGAGAGAAAAAGAAAAGTGGCGACAGAAAAGAAAATACCTAGTTAATAAAGAGCTGTTGAAATTCAAACACTGTATATGTGCTTGTTTGTTTTGGCCGCGCTGCCAATAACACGTGTTTTTGCATTCGCAAGTGATATAATCCGACTCTGACGTCAGCTGTGCATTTACATGCGGATAGACGTTTTGCAGAATGCATTGTGTACAGATAATTTACGGTATTAACTGTCGCGCTTTAAATTAAATTATTATAGCACGATAATGCGCGCAACCTTTCGCTGTTATTGATTTTTGAATCGCGAGTGCAGTGATATATAGATAAATGATAATGGAGAAATGCGTCGAGAAAACGTATTGTACTTATAAAATTACTGTTTAGTTTTGAAAAATTCATTAACGTGATTTTTTAAGTATTACTCTTTATTTTAAACTGTTTCTTTTTCATGTAAATAATGCTTTTTGAAATTTAAAAAATGACCAGTGTCTATATTACGACATGAAGACAATAACGTTACAGAATTTAAATGCAAATTTACGCGCATGCAGATTCGGAACCTCGAGACTCTTACATCATTCATTCAGATACACTTTCGCTTTCAATCAACACTATAATCACACTCCGCTCAAACCGGTTCTCGAATCTTCAAATCAAACGAAACTCAAGCGAACGCACTTACATAGATATTTAAAAAGTACATATATCTCACCTCGAAAGTGCAACGCATCTCCGGCAGTGTCGCACATGTTTACTGAGCGACATAGCCGCCTGTCGGGGTATTTTCGAGCCGGCCGTTAGCTCTTTGGCTCCTCCGCTGATCTAGACTGTTCGCTCTCTTCTCGGCGCTGTCTATCGAGAAATTTCACTGGCTGCACTTAGAACCGCTGTATTTTTCGCCGATGATGTAACGCCAAGCTACTATTAGGATTTGCTAATTAAGTAAGTATATAGCGCACCGAAATCCAATGCTCTATACTCCCAATATCGCGCCTCTTTTCTTTCTTCTTCGCTGTTCTCTTTGCTTCTATTAATACGTTTCTGATAGATCACAGCCGCAATAAAGTAAGAGTCTCAGCTTCTTCGCACTTTGTAATATTTAACGAGCGCACTACTTATACAGGCCCACTTCCTCACTGACTAGAATAAACAAAACCACACTCCCTCCTTCCTCCCTTCAATAATAAAACTCCAGTCCCACGCTATCGTCTCAAACTTCACAACAACAACAGACGCAGTATTCGAAAGAGTCCGGTTTTCCTCAATGAAGAGTCGTGCGATTAAAAAAGTGTGCGCGCGCTTGCGCCGAGGCAGTGTCGTATAAGTAAGCAGTGGCCGCTCGGAGTCTAGTTGGTTTACTGAAACGTCGCTCAAGGCCCCGCGGCTCTTTATAGGCGCGCGCTAAGCACGTAGCGGACGCTGACGCGCCGGCTCCCCGATCGTACGATATTATTCGCGCGCGTACCGAGAATTGGCACGCGGAGAGGTGAGTGCCTGTGTGTAGTTCCGCGTATAGATCGGAGCGCGTGAGTGGAGGGATGGGTGAGAAGAAAGCGGTGAAAACAAGGTTGTTTATGTTTTTGGGCGCTGGTGGGGTGGGGTGGGTTTGATGAGGGATCTCGCGAGGGATTGGGTAAGGTTTGTTTTGATTTTCGAGGAGTGCTGATTTTTGGTATTTTGTTGTTGGGAGAGCGGAGGTGGGTAGGTGGTGTTGCGTTTGGTGTTTGTTTGGATTTTTCGACGATTTGAGAGATTGTATTATTGTCGAAGTTGATGACGGTGTTTTTCGACGTTTCAAGAGTTTTTATCCTCAATTTTAAATTACGATTGAATTTAAGGTATTGTCAAACTGCAAGGACCATAATCGAGTAAAAGTTGTGAAAAGCTGTAGTCCAGAGACACTTTGCAAAGAAGAATTGAATTTTTAAACGAACAAATGAAAACAAAGAAATCTTTAAATGTAATTATATCTTTGTCACAAAAAACTTAGATAAATCTTATAAACAAAAATACATATGAAAGTTTCGAAATATATAGATAAGACACTTATCAACTTGTCTTCTTAAAATGATTACCTCCAGTTGTACGATTCATTCTACTTGTAACAATTTTCATAACTTTAAAAACTTATATTTTCAATTAACCTTTAGAGACCTGGGATGATCCATAAATGGACCACCTGTCACTTGCGATGTTAAAAATCCGTTTTTAGATATATATTTTGGTGAAAACAAAAAATCATTTTGAACCGAAAAATCACCGCCTTCTAAGGGTTAATTAAATTTCAATTGTTATTTAACAATAAAAACTGTAAAAATATATTTCTTGTGGAAAACTTTCTATTTTTCTTCCTTTTATACTAACTATTTGATGTAACATGCAATAATCATCATGAATGTTATAACGTTCAATGCTATGTCTTACCAAACTCGGACGTATCTACTACCCATATATATGTCATAAATGACATTAGATCTTTTCGTATATCATAAAATATTGTAAAAAATGTAAATATTATTTATGTTGATATGTAGTTGAACGATTTAAATATTTAAATAAGAGACACGATAATAATATTATCATTATAGTGTTTTAATTTTAATTTCTTTTATCATACTTGTATTTATTTATGGACACCAGCCTAATGACTGATAAGCTATTCAAGAACATTTGGTTGCTGTAAATAAGTAATTATCAGTAATTAAAAATCAATTCAAAACAAAAATTATGAGTTCAGGTAGTTATATTACAAAATTGGACTGTAGTAAAATTTATACAATTTAAAAATGTCTATAAAAGTAAATACTCTGCTTCGAAGTCAAATATCCAAACTACATACATTTTTTAAATGTTTTATATTTTGCATAAATATTTAATCAAATATGTCTTTTTCAGTCTAAACGATTAAACTGTTTCATTAACAATCATGTCTTGTAGAAAATTGTACGTTACATAACTTAAAATATTATATTTTATAGTTATTAATATAAACAGCAATAACTTGATTAAAATTTTACAATATTGATCATAAAAAAATATCACAATAAATTATGGTTTATAAAAAAATAAAACTATGCAATAATATTTATAATAATTGAATTTTCTCAATTTGAATTATTTATTAGAGTATTCTTTAAAGAAAATATTAGGCTTCAATTGAGTCTTATTTTAATCAGTAAACGATTATCACACAATTACGACTTTGCGCGAGGATAATGAATATGAGTTGGTCGTATAATGGATATTTTTCATTTTTTATTGTCCACGTAAAATACGAGTTTACACATTATTTTTTCGTAATTTTCGGAAAGAATGCATAAGCTGATCGTATTTTGCACGCGCAATAAAAAGCAATGCTTATTACAAGAATGTTAATGTACTTTTTCATTTATTTTGTTTATAAAACTTTTCAGCAGCTTCGTTAATTCGCAAAAAATGTTATTGATCTATTTTATCTCATTTTAAGGATTTTTAATGTTAAACAATGTAACGTTAACATTTTTTGTCCATTTTCAGTTGTTATTTATATTACTAGGTCATTAAAAATTTTCTTTAAACTTTTTCATTTTTACTTTTATTATAGGTATAAACAATAACATTTGAGTAAGCATTTCATCGTTTCCTAAATGCTGGAATTCCTGACTCTGTACCAAATACAGTCCTTAACTGATAACACCAGCCTATAATCGTTCCAATTAAAAAGATCTCGCACAGCCAACTTCACTCTCGACCCGCAAAACCCCCACCAAAGAAGAAGAAAAAAAACAAATCACATCGAAACCAGACAGTCACACGCACGCACACACCCACTCTTCCCCCAAACAACAAAGTAACCCAGGCCAGTGACTAACAGCCGCAAGCCAGAATCCCGAACCGCCCAAACGCGACACGTAATGGCTCGGGTGGCCTGACACTCGCGCGTGCAAAAACACACGATCGCGCGAGCGCGAAAGTAGAACAACGCGTGCCAAGCAAAGAGCGCTTACAAGTTCTATTTTCAGGGTCGCGCGCGAGAGAAAGAGGCGAGAGAGACAGAGTCAAGTTCGGGGCTGAACGACATGTCGCTAGAGACGCCAAGATCTAGCGCTGGCCTGGCCACGCCTCGCACCTTCGACGAGATTTTCGCTGACGTCGGCGGAAAGGAGCTGGAGAGCTGCTGGCTCGACTCGCGCTGCAGTACCAGTGATGAGGATGTGTGTGAGAGATTGCTTATTTTTTGGACTTTGTAGAGTTTTGGTTGATTTTTTTTATGATCCTGATTGTGCTTTTTTGCAGGAGTCTGCGGAGTCCAGGTGCGAGAGTCGGACGGTTGACGAAGACGATGGCAACGTGAACGTAATTAGTTCATTCGATATGTAGAATAGGTTTTTTAAGATTAGCTTGGAGTTTTGCAAGTTACTAGGTATATATTGATTTTGAGTGTGCTTCTGTATTAATAGGTTTGTAAACATTGGCAACATTGCTAACAAATTGAGCAATCAAAGTTATAACAAGTTGCTAGGTTAATTTGTCGCGCGCAGTCATAATCTTTTAATAAACCAAAACCATCAACCTAAATGGCAATGATACATTTTTTACACAGTTCTAAAATCCAAGAATCTCTAACCCATCTGAAAATACCCAAAATCTTCTATAAAAAAAAAACTTTTCCTCGGAGCAGCTGATAACTAAACTGATGGACGTGTGCACCGACTGCGACAGGTGCGAGCGGCAAACCATGTGCAAGCTCGCCGATCTCGAGACAAAGTTGACAGAGGAGTCTTTAACAAGAGATCGGCAATTGTAACGCTATATCTCTATCACCGTGTGTAGACTCGAGCCTCAGTTCCCCGGCTTCAGGTATAAAAATCGACGTTTTCTATTTTTCTTGTATAGAAAACTGTTGGTGGAATTTGAGAAGAAGACGCGCAATTGGCTGGCCGAGCAGAACACGACCATCGAAACGCTCAAGTTAGAGAGGAGCAGCGCAGTAGATGAACAGAATGAGCTTCGAGAGCAGTTGGAAATCGTTTTAAAGCATCTGGATAGTCTTGAGAGCTCGTTTAACGACGTGCACGAGTAGGTGGATTTTTTATTGGCATGGCGATGGTTTGAGAAAAGTGATTCATAGATTTTGTTTTTCAGTGGGTTTGCTTAAAATGTTGCAAGTTTTATTTGTTTGTTTTATAGTAGACGAAATAGTAGTCAAGTGCGTATCGCGGAATTAATTGAGATATACATAT
This sequence comes from Eupelmus urozonus, assembly GCA_900480035.1. Lineage (NCBI taxonomy): Eukaryota > Metazoa > Arthropoda > Insecta > Hymenoptera > Eupelmidae > Eupelmus > Eupelmus urozonus. Next base: position 44,441 of record UELX01001082.1, read on the forward strand.
GTTTGAATTTCGATAAAGAATTTCATAGGCATATATAGATAGTTTTGTTGAAGTTAAGCCAAAGTCCAAGTTTGTGTACCGTTACGTTCGTAAAAATATTCTCTTAATCATTTTTTGGGGAAAAACGCGGCTTTTAAAGATAACAAATATGTTTTAGTGTAGTATTGCGATTAAAGTAGCCTAATAAACAAGAAACAATTTTTTAGTTTTGACGTTAATTTTAGAAATCTCAGTATAGATACTATTATAATGAAATACTTTTATTTCATGGAGTATTCGTTTTTTTTTCAACGTTTTTTACAATATAGGTCTATAAATAATAACTTGATATGGAAACATAATTTTTTTTTTATTTTAACTGAAAATCAATTGAGGTAAAAAATGAGTTTATAACGAGTTTATCATTTGATGGAACTTTAAAAAAAATCATCTCAAGTTCTTTTTGACAGGAAGTACGAACGGGCGAAAAATACCATAGAAATTCTTAACAACAACGTAGAAACTTTGAAGAACAGCTTGCGCGAGCACGAAGAATGCATGAAGCAGAAACAAGTACAGTTCGACCAGCTGAAAGAGCACGCTATCGATAGATTGAATCAGTAAGTTATTATCTTTACCTTTTTATTCTTTAAAAATAGAAAGGAATTAAGGATTTTGAAACTTATTAATTAAAATGATAATTATCTCATTAAAAAAATAGCCATTCGCCGTTTATACACAACAAAAAATTTAATATCTAGAAACTTGAGCATACAACACGGATAAGTCTATTAAATCTTAATATTTCTAATTACCACTTATTTATGAATACACTATAAACACAAAGCGTCTAATCATACGCCACCTAATTTGAATCCATTTACGGTAACAATAAACGGCCAGTAAACGAACCAATCACACGACTCATTCACGGTTCATAAAGATAAAGTACAATCAGCCGCATTAACGTCTTGATAGTGTAGAATCTTTCACGGAGTCTTAAATTAACAAGCTTAATAGGAGCTCTTCAAAGAAATATGAAGAACCCTAATCAAATTAAGAATAATTTTTTTTTCATACCCACACTCAGGGCGAATACTCAGCTGGATTTAGCAGAGAAAAGTTTTTCAACCGAGCGTATACAGCTGTACGCAGAGAGTGAAGCTAGGATCAAGGAGCTCGGCGAACAGCTCGAGCTGAAAGATCGTGAGAATGCGGAATTGATGAGGTATTTTGTGCTGTTATTATTTGGAGATGCTTCTTTTTTGTTCGTTGAATGAGTTTGAAATCAACGTTACTTATTGTTTCTTTTCAGTATTTGTGAATTCTTGCTGCAAAGCTTCGAAGAGACGAAAAGTCAGTCTATCGACGAGTTAATTCACGCTAGCGTATCGATGTGGTTGAACGATATACAAAGCGAAGTCAAAGAGTACTAATAAAATTATTGCGTCTTGTAAATTCGTTATCTTTGAAAAGTATATCCTTTGCATACGTTATGAATTAAAATTTCATAAATTGCAATAATTTGCAAAAAGTATAAATATTATTTCTGTTTATAGATTTTCGAGAATCGAGATAAGAATCAAATATTTTTAATAACAGCGAATTTCATTTGCGCAGAAAATTTTTAAGGAAGAATAGTCAGTACTTTTGAATAAATTTGTAAGGCTTGTGATATTGTTAAGAGCATACACGGTTTTGTAAAAACCTAAACATAAATAAAAAAGGTTCGAAAAAAGTTTGTGCAACATCAAGATTACCTGTTTTTTAATTGTAGATAAAAAGTTTCAAGTATTCTAAGATTATTTTATCCGCAAGTATTCAAACAAAAAAATTAAAAACATGAAATTTTTAAAAATAAAAAAAACCATCTATTATTTCTAACATCTTTCATAAAATAAACAAAACTATCTCAAACACCTGCACCAATACTTCCACTAAGCCCAACAATAAAAAAAAAAACAAACAACAATACTATCAAAAACGCTTGCAAAACCTCTCCCACTTCACCGCAACCCATGAATCACCTGCGACCCGCAGCATCAACAAAAACACTGCAACGACTTTTCGCAAAAGCGCAATACTCTGTTTACATCCGCATCCACCAAGCCGAGAAAAACAAGCCGCCTACAGTCGCACTCTCTCCGCTCCGTCGCAGAATCTCCACGTGCGTCTATTTACTCCCCCCTACGCCGCAAAAATTTCTCACGTGCCTCCACCTCCTCTAACGGTCTATTCACCCGCGCAGGCAGCTCCGTGATGTAATACAATCAGCTTGGCGCCGTCTATACTCTCACGGCCTTGGCCCGCCGCAAACAAGATTTCGCGCGCGTTAGCCGATTGGCCCGTGGCTGTGAGTCGGCCGCTTGGGATTGGCCGGCTTGGAGGCTCGTCCGAGTCGCGCCATTCGCGCTTATATTGAATCGCATGGACTAGCGCGACTTCCGCGTTGCTGGGTAATTTGCGACTCGGTGCACGAGAACTCGACGAGTGCATTGATGAAGCGCAGTTTGGCTGTTTGGCGTAGGTAGGCAGTTTGGTGGGTGGAGGGGGTGTAATTTGAGCGCACGTGCGGAGTGTGTTTTTGAGATGCTGTTGTGGCTGGGTCAATAAAATAGTTGAGATTTTTTATGCGCGTGATAGGTGTTTTTGTATTTGGGTTGAGCGGAAAGGTGCGTTAATGAAGGAAAGGTGAATTTGGTATAGATGTTTGAAATTCTTAGGAGCATCAATGATGAGTAATTATATAGTTGCTAAGATTAAATGAAGCAAGATGATACTATTGAGTTGGTAATCTAATGCTGATGACGCATGGAGTGGATTGATGAACGGCATTTTTTATTTGAAAATATACACACGATGAAGGCGTCACGATGTCTTAGATGAAAATTTAAAAAACGCACTTGACGTTTGTATTACATTTGCGCACAAGAGTCTACTTTAAGGAGAAACGGTACTTTTACGATTGAACTTTTGCGAATGTTTTTATTAGATAAATTGAGGTTTGAACTATAGATTTCACTGATATAGATTACAGAAAACCAATATGTCGTCATGCGCTTTTTGCGTAAATGGAAAGACGTACTTACATGTGCGGAATTAAAAAACGAAAATATAAGTATATAAAAATGACTCTTTATCGTGATCTGACATTAGGCGTGCGAACGTTGCTAGTAAAATAATCTAAGTTCTTTCTCGACTCACTTTTAATACAATGTCTCATATTTACTTTTATCGTATAGAAGCATAGACTGGCCGAAATCATGCGAGTAAAGCGAATTTTTTAAAAAGTAAATAATTTTGGTTACGTTTATGACAAACACTGTGCTTTGCGCAGTCGATTTAATGATTTTTTAAATTTCGCTTGCAGTTTTGAAATTATACTTAAAAACTTGTGACATAAGGGACACCCATTACATAACGGAGGATTTACGTATGAATTCATATGCAAATGAACGACTTAAACGATAAATTTTATCTACCTTGTCGAACGTAAAATTCGTTAAATTTTAAATTATTCGTTTCGTACAAATCGACCCCTTGTGAATGAAGACCCGGTGTACCTTACATCTGATGACATATTTTAATAATGTCTGTTACAAAAGTAAAAATATCTGATGTTTACAATTAAAATAAACCTCTCAAATACGTTATAAGAAAATACTTTATTAAATTATATAAATTTAATTTTAATCTGAAGTAATAATTTTATGCCCTGTTTAGTATGCATTCATTAAATAAATGTATAAAAATAACCAATGTCAATTTACTTTCGTAGAACCTTTATAACGTCTTCATATATCTTATATTTCTTATGCAAATTTATTCAAGCAATTCATAAATATAGATTTATTCCAAAAACAACAAATGTCAGTGGTACTTCCGAACAATTAAGTATTTTTTAAATAGAACAATAATTTATAAATATTGAATATAAAATATAAATTCGTTAGACACCAATAAAATTAATTCTATTAAAACATTTTTAAAATGCATCTATTGAAGAGGCATTCATGTTGAACAACTTTTATAATTATAATAATTATAATGAATTAAACGCTATCATAATAATGTTATTGTAAAAAAAAAATATTAATTTAACTTTTTAAAACTTATAAATCGCTAAGATCTTGTTCCATATATAATATATACAGATATACCTGCGAATTCAGCACGTTAGTCAAGCATAATTACATCTGGGTCATCAACAACATTAATCTGCCTAAAACCTATAAATAAAAAAAATTATGTTTTTTTTAATTATTTTAAATTTTGAAACGAAAAAAAAATAAATAAATACCTCTATCGGTCAAAGGTTTTTTCTCTAAGTATCTTTTCAACTCGTCGCGTACTTCTTTGCCTAAGCGAGTTGCCGACTCCTCTTGTTCATAAGTACCTGGCACAGAAGTGTTTAGTAACTTTGACGTCAAATTAACAGGAATGCTCTCGTGCTCGAGATCTATCAGTACATTATGTAGTACAGTTGCACACTTTACAATCGATTTAACAACATGTAAAGATTTATCAATTGGGTGCTTAAATATTTTCCAGTTTTCGCACATATAACCAAAAGCATTATCAGCAACTGTTCGCACCTTTAACAATCTATCGTTGAAAATTTTTTTATCACGTGAGTAATTTTCGAGCGGATAAGGTTTTATCAAGTTCTCCATTAAAGGATATCCACCGACAGCAATAAAAAAGTACGGTAAAATGGTCGTAGAATTGCGGAGCCAGTCATCATCTGGAAGTTTTATGCTTTTCGTAACCAAATATTTGCCTAAAGAGGATGCTCTGAAAAATGAATTGTCACTTTGACTTCCGTAGCCTCCGACTTCTATGCAGATAAATTTACAGTTTGCATCTACAACTGCTTGTAGGATTAACGAAGAGAAGTTCTGATAATTTAAATATGACCAGCAAAAGCCTAAATTTTTTACTGGAATATGACACCCATCAAGTACGCCAATACAATGGGGGATATTCCATTTAGCATAGAATTGTCGAGCAATTTTTAGATAACCCTCTGGTGTCGGCATACGCATGTGTAATGGCATTAGAATTTCCCATAAAATATCCATCGTTTCTCGTATTAGAACACTCGCAGTCGATTTTCCAATTTTGAATACGTCTGATAGGTCAGAAAATGTGCTTCCTGTAGCAAGGAACCTAATAAACAATATTTTTATTAAAAGTTATTGTTAAAATAACTTTGTTTAAATATCATGTTTTAAATATAAAGAGTACATTTCGATACGGAAGTCAAAGGTGGTTATTTGCCTCGTGAGCCGTTTTTCGCCCGAGCGAAGCGACCTTATTTTGAATTTTCAATCTTATTTTGAAATAATTAACAAAAAGAAATTATATAATAATTGAAAGTTAGTTGAAAGATGCTTTTGAATAGAATCTATTTTAAAATAATACAACAAATTTACCTTAATGTGATTACAAGACGTTCTTCTGCAACAATCGTCTTCTTGTGTAAGTTACACCAATTTTTACTTAATCTATCTTCTGTTTTAGACAATATATAAGCAAACGTATTGATACTCATTCTCGTGTACTGCTTAAACTTATCCGGAAATTCTTTTAATTGTGGGAAAAGAAGATGGTACTCTCCAACACATTTTTTTCCTTGGTTTATCTCATAAGCTCGAAAATATTTTATGTGTGTTAAAACAAATTCCATCGAAATATTTGCATCTCGTAACAGCATAGGTAAATTTAGATTCTCAGCCATGATTGCATAAAAATATTCTGAACTGGAGGAATTTCGGGTAACCTAGTGCATGAACGAACAAATTATGATTATTTTGTACTCTTTTAATCTAGCGATTAGCTAAAGTGCCTATTTAGAAAATTAACAGTGAATAATTATTTTTTATAAATATAAAAAAAATTTCTTGTGACATATTTATTTATTAAGTTATCAAGTATTGCAGATCGTTTTTCTATGTTTTGAGAATGACTATCGAACATTTTTTTTTTTTCAAATAGAAAGTAAACAAAATGGACGAGTTGATGAGGGTACTTAATTAAGGTATTTAATACGTCTGCGGCTGACTTTATGGCACGATCTACATGCAACTGCAAAAGTTTGATGCTATTTTGATTCTACCGTCTTGTGCTTCACTATACTTGCACAGCTGTTGCAAAAAAAAAAGATTTGCATGGACTAATAATAATGTTTCTTACATATTTTGGTTCAGATATGCCTTGCAATTTTTATAATTTCTAAATATGATTATTTCCAAGTGTGAAGGTTGCAATATTTTAAATGTAAATATTATAAAAATTCTAATATGATAAAATTTATCTCGCGTGTATAAGCATTTCGAATTTCGATATCTAAACAAAAGTATCCACATCATTTTTTGTTGGGAGTGGGAGGTAAGCATGATAGAAGCCCATGTGAAGGCAAAGTAGCATATACAAAAACTACGCCTCCAGTGAGAAAACTCCATCCACTTTAGCGTAACGGAAGTAATTTAAAATAAAGAAAATGTTTCGCATACACCAAAGTTCGCGGGAAAATTTGGCATACGCTAAAGTTTAGTTTCAGTAATGAGGTTAGTTCTTCGCGTACGCGAAATGACTAAACAATAAACGAAATCGGCTGAAGAAATAAAACAGTAGTTTAAACAGAAAAATTTAATTCTAAATAATCCAATAATCGGTATACCCCATAATTAGCATATTAGGTGGTAGCAACAAAAAAGGGGTCATTGAGTAGATAGTTTATTAGTTTTGGATTAATTTTTTGCAACTCAATTGCAGCACGCGCTAAATTTTCCAGCGAACTTTCGCGTACGTGATATATTTTCGTTTTTCTATAGTTGCAGAAAATTGACTCGCGTATGTAAATTTGGGTGGGATTTTCTAATTCGAGGCAGAGTTTTTATCTATCCGCGAATCTTTTTTGCGTACTCTATATCTGTTTTCCTATACGTTTATTCGTGTGCTATTTTGTCTCTGCATAGATGTAAGAAAAATTAAGTGATGGTGATTACAGAATATTAAAATTATAATTGAAAATTTAAAATTTATATTGTATATTCCAAAATTTGTTATTTCTTTCAAAATTTTAGAGTAATTTTACGGGTAAACTGGGTCACTATCATATCTGCCTGAATGTTTTGAATTTTCGAATTTTCGTTAAGGTAAGGTTATAAAAACACTATCTGTCTCACTCTTTCTTATGGGCAAACAAGCCGAAACTAACC